>MU155225.1:0-120037 GCA_015484465.1 Pholiota conissans
AGTGGCTGTGACTGGGCCACTACTGGCCTGGATGCATGTTTTTTGGCGGGCAACTACCAAGGACTCATACATAATATTAACAGATACACTTGCACTTGGTCAGCATAGCCATCAGCATTTATGCCTTGAGCCTCTGAATCAGGTAAAGATTCAATATTACGTCGAGCAGCTCTCTCTGCAAAATGGTCGTCGCGACTATCCCTACACTCATGAAGAGTTTGCATATTATTCAGGATGGGAACATAATTTGGATTCATTGAGATGAATGAATCGAACGCAGACGACCAACTATCTGCATTTCCATGTAAATCCCTAACAGAGTTCCAAGGCTTGAAGAAAATCAACATTAATCGGCAGTACCGCTCATACTTCTCGGGCCTGTCTCGACGCGGAAGAGAAGGACCAACAGGAACAATTATACGGCGTTTGTTGTATTTTCGTAGCTGCTGAGTGTGTGAGTGAGAATCGTGATAGGCAGTAGTGTACGCAAATTTTGGACGGAAATAATCATTACTGATCAAGTCAGAGTGCTGGAAATGAAATTCTTCATGATTATTAGAGCTGCCAGTTTCAGGCTCTACATGATGACGAGGATGATTTCTCTTGCGAACTTTTTCGACATGAGAGTAATATTGCCAAAGACACATGTCTTTGAGCTGTGTTCCACGAGCGAAGTAACTCTGAAGCTGTGTTGGCTGGCGCCCGATACTTCCGTTCACCTCAACACGTACGCCAATTTCTTCGTCATTTGTAAGTACGTTGTCAAGATCCTCTATAGTATCAACTATGTCTTCATCCTCCCATTCACTTTCTATGATATCTGTATTGCCCGTACCATCTTCATGCAAATCCTTCGTAACACTTTCTGCCAAAGGATCATTCTTATGCACATAATGATCAATGATGCCCCAATACAACTTTTCGTACGCGTGCGAAGTGAAGTGATTCTGGAAATCCAAAAGGTGGCTGATCACTTGTTGGGCAGAAAGTTCTTGCGTTGAAATCATACTGAAAGCACATTTTTGAAGCATTCTTTTCGCTTGAGACTGGATGCTATTATCATCGAAGGTCTGCGCCAATAATTTGACGATGGCAAGCTCTAATGCAGCATACGCAACTTGCGCCTTTAGTTCCGATTTCGTGATGTAATCAGTGATATAATATATAACAGCCTTTGTAGATGGCCCGGACCCCAAAAACTGAATGTCCATATTGCACCGTAGAGCTCGGAGAATACTTTCGTTGAAGTTATTGACAAGACCATCAATGTGACGCAGCAAAAGGTCACCCGAATCTGCATCAAATGTAGTGTTATCCTGTGAGATATGATCGCCAAGGTTAAATCTGCACTCCCGTCGTTCCTTCGGCCCTTTCCAGTGTTTATAACAAGTTGCAGCATGTTTATGTCGCTGACAGCTTTCTACCAGATAGTGAAGGTCTGTTTGAATTGCGGAAACATGTGAATCAAAATCATTCTTCCCGTTCAAGCCGCGCAAGCTGCACGGGTGAAAGTTGCCAGACAAAACATTCACTCCTGGAACAGCAGGCGGTACCACATTAGAAATTTCGGTGTCAAGGTATCGGATCAATCGTTCTGAGAACGTAGGATCTGAAGATGCTCTAGTCTTAATCTGTTCAGAGTTAAGGGCACCATCCATCCAAACTAGCATATGGCAATGAAGAGAGCCCCTTCCCTGTGCTTCTACACATCCATAGTACGCATTCACATATCCTAGAACCCCGCCATCAGTCGGTGTACCTTCCTCTACATAACCTAAAAGAATTTCAATGAACTTTGTCATATAAATATTAAAAAACTCTGCACCCAGACGAGGATTTTTTGCAACAAGTATTTTTTGCTGAGTCGTATATGGAATTTCACTCTCGAGCAATTCATCGACATTGATTTCCGATCCTCCAAGTAGTTTCACAATTGGGTTGTGCACGTCTGCCGGATTTATAGTCAAATAAAAAGTGGGGAGTCCCTTTTCCATAACCAAGCCACGAATTTCGTTGCGCATCGCAACTCGAGAAGCAGCAGAGCAAGGGACATTACTAGATATCACATTCACTTCCTGCATCAAACAAAGTACACGTTTTTCGTCTTCTGTCTCCGCGGTTACAAGGTCACCCGAAGCAACACGTTCGCAAACTTTCCGAATTGTATCTTCCGATATCGCAGATAACGTTCTTGCAAATTCGTCAAAATGATTGGATTTAACACGAATAGACGTTTGCAACAGTATTGCGCGTTTTTGAAGGACGCTAAATGCCACAAAAAGAAACGAGTAATGTTCTTGAAAGCGTCTATCTTTCAAAGAAAACAGATGTTTGATGTGACGCTTCAGAGACACCACAGATTCTCTGTTTTCGTCTTCAAAGCCACCGATACCATACGGAAATAGCGTTGGATAAATCATTGGGAACATTGATGGATTGAAGAACTCGTTAATGGGTTCTTTGCCGTGAGGAACTGTCATGAACCCTCCATTCCGGAGTTTGATATGCTTCACAGCGGCGGCACGCATCTGATTCGAAGTTGAGCTAGCACTGACATCCGTTACAACCACGCTGTCAAATGGGACATTACAATCAGAAAACTGTTTTTCGCGCTGATCCGGCAAACCTGGTACGGACTGCTGAGAAGATAAGGTTTCATCAGAAGAAGGCACGTATTGCGATGTTGCATCATTAACTGAATCTGACTTCAGGACCTCGATGTGAGCAGGGATAATATCATTCTCAGGATATTGTTGAAGTGTTTGGTAGTCGACACTTACATCCCGATAATGAATATTATTTTTCTGAAGCCATAAAAGCGCTCTATGAACACGTTCCCGTCTCACAATCAATGGGTGAGCATGCTTCTTTAGCCAATCCTTGCTTGGTTTGACCGACCCAACAAATACTATGCAAATAGGAGAGCAAGTAGTCTCAACAGAAGGTGGTAACATCTTTAATAACTCGGACGGTTTCTGAGGGTAAATTATGACATGACCTTTGAGTCCTCGTTGATTTACTGGCGATGAAATAGAATGCGAATGTCCTTTATTGCTTTTACTGTCCTCATTCAATTGAACAATCCAAGACTTTGCACGACAACGCGATATCATTGCTTCTTCTACGAGGCTCAATCCTTTTAACTCGGGTGGCACTTCTCCCAAAAACATATGGTTAGCCAATGACAAGGGGGGCGTACAACACCTATTCAAAAACGATTCACAGTCCGAACAAATGCGTAGGTAGGTACGATTTTCTGCTAAAACAACCCCTTCTTGAGAAATAATTACACCAAGAGGAAGGTCAGAAAATGTAGGCAAAGGCACGTCAATATCATGTAACCAATGGGGGTCGACTGCTTCGCGATCGTCTACCATTCTACAATCCGGTCGCACAAGGGGAGTAAGATCAATTTGTGTTGAGTCGAACAATTTAAGATCGTATTCTAATCGAGATTCAGCACACGATGCGCAAGTTGATGTACGAAGAGCAGCGCTCGATGTTTGCTCGTGGAACAAATTTATCAACTTTTCTTTGAGAGCAATAGGAACAGGCTGAGGCCAATTTCGACTCGCATGTTTCCTTCGGTCATCGAATTCAGCATACTCTCGATCAATGCATTCATCTCTCCACAACCGGTGCATGCGGTCAATATATCCTTTAAACTGGTGTTTTACAACGCCAAATGACGAGTTCACTCGTAGTTCTATTTGTAAAATCACACAGGCTAGCTTCAAAAACTTGTGACTGAGGGTATCTCTCAGCATGTCTAGCAGAGTACAAAAATGCGAGCGAGAGGGAGAAGGATGGTCGCTGCTAGCCACAAAGTTGAAGATGGTTGTGCAGGCAGGTACGTGAGATGCACTTAAACACTGCCCAGAAACTATGTGGCGTAAGAATATCTCAAGCAAAATCTCGCGCCTTTCGGCTTCATTAACAACAACGTCATGGTCTTTGAGTAGAGACAAAATGGCTAACTTGGATAAAGTCTGGAAAGAATGGAATATCTGGTACAGTGGATCAAAAGGGCGAGAAGGAATTTTGTCAAAAGTGTCAATGGGAACGCGTGAGGAGTGACAATAGACATCGAATGCAGACAATAGTTTAGAGCGCAACTGCTTTCGACTGACAAAAGGACCACATACTCCCGTACTTTCAACGACTAAAATTAAGTCCTGAGTCGGAAGTTCTGATATAGAGCTTTTTCGAAACATAGTGCCCAAAAAATTGGGAATATCATCGCAAGAGGAGAAACCGCGAGCAAAGCATAAACATGCAGAACTATCCCTTTTCGGAAACATTTCACCTGCTTCTAACGAAAGAACGCGCGAAACACAACCACCAGATACGATGTGATGCAAAAGCTTCAAACGAAGACCGCGAAGACTGTCAGATTCGGACCATAATAAGCCGTGAAGGGTTGTAGACTTCCGAAGAATATCCAGCGACGTAGTAAAAACACTAGCATAAATCCCGGTCGATTTAGACTGCAAAAACACTGAGCGCAGAAGAGATGGGCCTTGGTCGCGGACATCTGACATTACGTCATCAGAAGAACAGCCTTCTTGGTTACCTCTCCGAATACGAATGGTTCGATGAATGGTACGCTCCGACACGCAAACTTCGTCAACGGCAACGGAAATATCATGGTTTAAATTATGGATATTGTTATTCAATTCAATCATGGAAGCTCGAACGCTTGATTCGTTAGAGGAGCCTGAAATTTTGTAAGTTGTGAGACAAAATGAGACAAAACGATAAGAAAAAAAACTCACAGGAAACAATACCGCGCTCCATCAGCCAGGAAGAGTCCAATAGTAAGTCAGCTGGACATTCATCGACAGTCGCGAAACACAGGTTCTCAGTGCGACACCCACCCGAAATACGATAGGTAAGAGAGCGCAGAACAGCAGACGTGGTATTTGGAGAACCGTCAGGCAGCGCCAACCGACTAGAAACACAAGGATGACGGAGACCTTGAACAGAAAGAAAAGAAACAGGAGTTGTCCCAAGAACGAGCATAGTAAATGACGGAGAAATGCAGTGTTGGCAAAACGAAGCGAAGAAGGGAGGTGAACGATAGGGATTGAGAAGGGTTGAGGGTTGATTCAATCGAGGCGAAACAAAGTCACATCACGAGCAGTGACCTCATCTGAAACCAAAAATATGAAAGTCACATCACGAGTTGTGACCTCGGTGGCAATAGGACATCAATCATACCAGAGTTTCGTCACAGTTGTCGGATAGGTGAACCCCTACTCCATTCTGTCGCAGTGGGAATTAATGCAGGACTCTATACTCACAGACAAGGACGGTATCCGACCGCGATACAATTACATTGCGACCAAATATGTAGGAGCTTTAGTGATACATGTATATATTACTTTGCAGTGCGTTGGGAAAGAAAAGAAAATAAGAGGCCCGAGTACTTTGTTTTAATACCCGTCAACCTATGCAATTGAGGGGTACAACCTCTGGGCCTTGCCTGACCAGCCTCCGTTGCAATTTGACCTCGCCCGGGCCCTGGTTCGCCCTTCGACGTTTTCAGAGTGAAAATTTTTTATGTGGCGCTTGAGCGCATCACTTCGGGTGAGCCACCGACCGCATTTATCTACGGGGCATAAATAGCTCGGGCGCTTGTGTATGAGAGAGTCGTAGTGCCTCGTAATATCGTTCTTCGAATAGGCGTAGAAGTCGCAGCCTAACTCACATTTGAATCGACGCTGTTTATGCGGCTTCTCTCCTCTCCCTGATCGACGCGCTCTGCGTTGTACACCAAAAAGATCTGTATAACATTCCGCATCTGCGGAGTTATGGTGTCCATGTTTGTCTGTTGGGGAATTAGATTTGGACGCGGCCAAAGTGTTCGAGGAATCTGCGAAGACATGCGTCGATGAGGACGATCCTGAAGTGGCCGAACTGTAGATGGATGACTCTCTTGATGTATTTTCTGGAGACGCTGGACGCTGGACCGACTGTGAAGTTGTGAGGTTTGGATTCATGGGTGCGGGCGATGCAGACGGAGGGGTATCAAACGAATCGAAATGATGTTGAGCCACCGGGGCGCTGGAAGGGCACGGAGCTTTCTCCTGGGCCGTCGGCCACTCATACTTAGCGAAAGGGGCGGGCGCTTGTTCATCTAGCGCCGTTTGCGACGAGACGAGTATAGTCATGGCGGGAGACACGCTATGAAAATTTGGTCAATAAGAGAGGCTGTGTATACGAGGAACAAGACGTACGTAGAGACACCATAAATGCTTTCGAATACATCCTGCTCTGGAAGATCTCTAACCAGCTCGTTTAATGTTGGCTCCTGCGCTCCCTCCAATATCTCACTGCCAGAAATTAGTAACCGGCGCGGCTATATGATTTGTGCAACGTACTTGAAGGCCTGAAGCGCCTCCTTCAATGACAACCCTCTGTGATCCACGACATCGAGTGTATCTTTTACGGACGACGGTTCACTACGACGACCCGGTCAGCGACCTGCTTGCAAATATAAGCGCATAGATAACGTACCCGCCACTTGTAGGTGTTTCGTCTTCCTGAAAGGCTTGAAGTGTGGAGGGTTCAATATTTTGTTGGTTTGACGATACCAGATCATCTAACGTGCGGACATCGCTGAAGGATGTCGTGTCAGAAATAATGTAAGAGGTATAGATATAATGCATAGCTTACAAGCCGAAGAGGTCTTCGAAGGAATCATGGTTGGGAGCATGGTCATACACGCCGTTGAGCGACGACCATTCCAAATCAGGGTCGATGGTGGGAGGGATGCTCATTCCTGGCTCGTCGTAGAGGGCGTAAGACTCGGCGAAGGTGTAGATTGAATCCATTGCGAGAGTTGGAAGTCTAAAGTGGAAGTCTGAAGTGGAAGTGGAAGTAGGGAAAGAGGTAAGGGAAAGAGCGCCGGCTTAAATAACTTGACTAGGGCCAAGAAACGCGCTTCAGTCACGCCCCCGTGTTTTCTCTGCCACTCGCGCGTTACGATTGAAGGTGGCCCTACTTTTTGTCCGTGCCCCGACCCTCTTGGCCTGACCGGATTGATCCATTGTAATTTGCGTTCATTTGAGTGTATCGCAAAAGACTGTTTGTCTTCTAACGAGCAATAACTCTGCCTTGTATACTTAAGAGTGTATGTGTTTTGAGGGTGAGAGCTGAAGCAGAGCGCAACAAATATTTCGGCAAAAAATCTCTTTGAGTCCAGTGGTTAGATGTCGTCCACATATTAGTTGAACGGTGACGCGCCCACTGCGACCAAAATCTGGAGATTAGGATCAGCGCAGAAGCTCAGCGAGGTATCTAAGGACTCTTAAATGAAAGGGAATCACCGAAGGTACGAATTGCTTTCAATCTTTGAGACGACGAGGAAGCAACGGCAACTCCCGGTCGCGCTGGAAAGCCTGCGCCACTGCTTTCGGCAACTTGAATATTGCCTCTTTCGGGAATCGGATGTACACTATTTATTGCTAAAATTAGTATGTTAATCACCTCGTGTTGCTTTTGACATGCTAGATATGGGCGGTTGCTGCGAGATTCGAGATTTCCAGTGCGCAATCTGTCTGCCGTTGACATGTACATCAAAAACACGTATGTATGAGATTTACACGAGCATTACGATGTTCAAATCACTTTAAAAGGCGAGCGAGAAAGGGTTTATGGTCCTGTATCGACAAATGTCCTATTCGCCTTAGACTAGGTGCGACCTTTGGTGGAGGTGGTGATTCTACTTTCTTTATCACAGTCTTGTCGATCCTTCCAGGATTGCCTATCTTTGGCGCGAGAGAATCAAGGATTCGTGCAGGTTCTGGAGGCTCACGCTGAGCAAGCGGCCGACACGACAATAGCGCAGTTCCGAACTTCTCAACTGCATGTTCTGCTACTTTGCTCGCTATCTTCTGATCCCACTCACAGCCACGCCGCCTGCGCTTTCCTGATAGAAACATCTTGGGTGCGCCTATGGTTCGCACTGTAATGCGGATACTTCCCTCCGGAGGAGGTAACGGTGAAAGAGCATTCGGAGGGCTGGGTCCTTCATCGGGTGGCGTGCTTGGGTCTAGTTGGGGGAGGGTCGCTGTGTCATAAAGCCAGTCTAAGAGACTTGATGGTAGGAAATTTTCGATTTGGGGACCCGTGATAAGGAGGCGAGGGTCGTTCTCTATTCGCGTGGGACTCATCGAGATGGGAAGAGATGAAAATGGCGGACGGTAGGCAGCGCAACTTCCTTTACCCGGTGGGTGAATTGGCGAGAGGTTGGGGGAAGTCGACGTGGAAGCCGCTTTATGTGATGCTGAGCCACGCTGCGGTGCCACTCAACTGTCGTTGCGTAGGTCCATCGGGCCACTGCTCTGATAATCGTTTGTTCAAACCGAAGCGGCGGTTTGCGCTAAAGTTTCTATGCAGAGCAGAACAGCTACAGTATGTATCAATGAATCATGAAATCTATTTGGGAGCTGTTTAGTAGACGTTAACGTTGACGTTGATTTTACAAAGATGATCGTTCAGGCTGCCAACAACCAAGAGTGTGTACCTCAATCTTAGATTTCAATCGTATTACCAATCACACCTAGAGTTAAGTTTCCGTTCAAACACAGTTTATTATCGTGGCAAAAGGTCACAAAAATCGCTACATACACTGACGCGATTTTACGACCTGAGTATAATCCGATTATTGTCCAGAATAAGTACAGCATAGGGATGTCCATCGGGAATGAGAAAAAAACACGAAGCCGTACAACATCCTAGACCCGAAACGCATCCACTTCACATTGGCAGTTTATACATTGATTGGTTGGGGATTGGGGAACATTGGACAGAAAGGATACAGCGCAGAAAATGGCCATTCCAGTTACCTTTCCGCCTTCGCCGCTGACTTGGCCGATTTGGGATGGCCACTCTTGAAAGCCGTGGGCCTCCCTCCAGACTTCTCATCGCCGTGCGTCTTGTTCATATGGCGCTTGAGCGCGTCGTGACGCGTGAATTTCTTTTCGCAACCCTCGAACATACAAAAATGACTAGGATTCTTGTGGGCCAAGGATTCGCCATGGCGCTTGAGATCGCCCTTGGAATTGGCGTAAAAGTCAGGGCATTCAGGACACTTGTACTGCCGACGACGGTTTCCTTTGTTTACGCGCTGGACTTTGACGGGCTCAAGGGTTGTGGTCGAACTTGCGTCGGTGTCGTTAAGCTTGCGTTTCAGGGGTGGGCTGACGGGCCGGCTGCGAGGCGGAGCGGAGGCGTTGGTAGGGGCGACGCTTTCAGTGGGAGAGGGAGTAGGCGACGGGGGAACGTCCTCGTCCTCGTACACAGAGCCTTCTGTGGGTGTGGACCTGTAGATGTCGCTCGCTCGCACCATGCGGGCAGCGGGCGGCAGCAGCGGCTGAGGTTCGACGCTGGTATCGTCAACAGCATGGCAGGCATTCGTCACAGGAAGCTGGGGCTCTCTCACCCTGGAGTTTCTCTCGTAAGGGACCCGATTCCTGATGTCCGAAATGATGGCGCGCGGTCTGTCCTCTTCGAAGCTGTAGTCGCTTTCAACGGAAGAATCACTGGGAAGCGCGTTAGCGTTTCAGGGGTCGGGACGGAAGAAAAGTTGGATACTCACGCGTCATCTGCTGTTTCCTCATCTCCACGATGTTGGTATACCCTTTCCGTTCTATACCTAGTATCTTCAGGTCCATGCCATACGCGACCGGGTTGTCGGTAGTGGTCGTTCGTGTAACCTGCCGACCCATCACTGTAATACCCTTGAGTTTGAAGCCTTTCCGTGGGCTGAGCAATGGATTCTCGCGTGTGTGCGCTGCAGCAGTAGCACGACTCGTACCGGCATTGCGTGCAGCATTGCGACCCATTCCGAGGCTTACGACCGTGGCATTCGCGAGCCTCTTGATTAGACTCTGCTGGCGCGGTCCTAGTCGAATTGTAGGCATCATACGAGGCCGGGGCATACGAAGAGTAATCTGGATGCCCCATTCCTGGACCAACAAGGCCGCTGTTCACCATAGGCTTTCGCGTTGCACTTTGCTTCCGGTGGCTTGTGGCTCTGTGCATGTTGAGATGTGGCCTTCGGATGTTCTGTGGCAAAGTAGGACTCGACTGGGGCGACAGATAGCGAGACGGGGGAAACACGCGGGATTCTGCGCGGATTTATGCTTGTAGGTTTGGTATAAATCTGGGAGGTTCAAAGGACAAAATCGTGCCACTGGATAGTATGCCACTGATCAGTTTTGTGCCACTTGCTCCTAAAATAGGGTTCTTTTCACTGGTGCCTGGATACCTTGTGGAATCAACTCTGCCATTTCCCTCTTTTTCGTTCTCCTTTAAAGCATTTCGAGAAGCTGTTTTGCGCAGGTGAAGGCTGGGGGTCCGACACGTATTTCCCGGTCCCTCTCGAGCATCTCTGCGAGCTGAAAAGTTAAGCGTTGAGGGTAAACTCCGCAGGGCTTCCTTTCTCTGCTCCATTAGGATCACAATTTTGACATAAATCAGGAGTTCGCTGTGGAAATTTGGAGACAATGAAAACATGGAAGACTTAACTGCCGCCGGAAACCGGGAACGACAGATTGTTTGGCATCATTATAAAAAACAAATAAATTCTAGAAACTTGATTGGCTGATTTTGCCCGGATTTTGTGAAGGGTCTGGATTGAGAGCGCAAAGAAAGAAGGTCAGTCGTGAGTGCTCCGCCCAAATCTCTTCGCATGCACTTGCGTTGAAGAAGCCGACAATCTAGCCGAATTTACGCCGAGTCTTCTATCCTCCAAATTCAACGAAGAAAGCATTCAGTGCCAATCAAAACAGTACAACTTCTGCATACAATGACGACATTTTGAATACTCAAGAATGAAGAACATGGATATGCGTTGTTTTAGCGTCGAAATTGCTGCGCGTTTGCGCACGCTCGCCGACTTTTGCATCGTAATTACCCAATAAGGTAAAATACTTCGTCATAACTCCGCTCCTCCCTTAAAATATTTTAAGCGCACCATCCGAAGAAATGCCAGACTACAAAATGCTTCACGAAAGCACACGGTGCGCGGCGAGGTGAGCGACAAGCCCGCTGTAACGACCGTACGAGATGACGCGTACTGCGTAGTTCACGTGTCATTTCGGAGATCGCCGAGTAAAAGTAGAAACCCTCAGCCCGGTTTAGATTCTACGATTTCTTCTTACTTTGTTACCTTTATTTGACCTTTAGAAGAAAAGTGAGTATGCTATAACGTATATAATTTTTTCTTTTCTTATATCTGTCTTTTCACAGACAAAAAACTCGCGATCAGCATGTCAGATTGGGGTAAAGTCTCTCAAATTATTGCTCCCAAGGTCCGCCATCGTTAACAAATCATCTGTAGAGGAATCCGATAGCGAGCCATCTGCCAAAGGAAAGCCGTCTGCACCTGCAGCCAAAGTCGCTGCAAAACCTGCTCCGCCTCCGGTGAAAAAGCCGGTCACTAAAGGCAAATGGGAAGGAGAGGATGAAGAAGACGAGGCGCCCGTGGTGCGTGTCATTGGCCATAAGATGTCATCATATCATCAATATACCGCGCCTTTGTCTGCCAGAGCGATTGGGAAGAATCATCCGAAGAAGAATCGGAGGAAGAGAAACCCGCCGTTGTCGCGCCCCCGAAGAAAAAGGGTACATTGAAGGCAAAACTTGCCGAGAAGGAAGCGCAAAAGGCCACCAAGAAAGCATCTGATTCTGACGATTACGACTCGGACGTCGTCCTGGATCCCCGAGAAAAGGCCCGCCGAGACAAAGAGCGCGAGCTGAAGGCCGATCTGAACAACGCGGCGGAGCTTTTGGGTGCAGCGGCTCTCGGAGGTGCGGCATCTTGTCTTTTTCAGGTGGTATTAGAGATGACCGCTCGATGCAGGGACATCTAACAAAGAATTGGACTCACTAATATCAGCGCAACCCCGTACGAAGGAGGACTTTATCGAGCTATCTGACAGGATCATCGAATTTATCATCAAGCGCCATGAGTCAAAACCTTTGTACCCCATCTTCATCGAGCACCACGCGCGAGCACTTGCGATACCTTTGAAGGACGTTGAGGTCCGAAAAGTCGCGAGTGGGTTGACGACGCTCGCAAACGAGAAGCAGAAGGAACAAAGGGAGAAGGCGTCGGGAAAGAAGAAGTCAAAGGGTTCAGCTAAGCCTGCGCTGGGCGCCGCTAAGATCTCGTCAAGGTAAGTTATTGATGCGCTAATGATGTAGACCGTCCTCTGTACTAACCTGATACTTTCTTTACCCTTCAGACAAGATACCTCGATTTACGACGAGGTTTTGGATGACTTTGGAAATGGCCCTGATGACTTTATGTGAACAGGGCCATACCTAGCTCTACAAGAGGTTCTTCACGCAAGTCTTCGGTCTGAAATTAACCCGAAGTTCCACGCGTCGGCGCCCCTTTATTAAGACCTTGTCGCATCTTTCGAAAATCATAGTCTTTGCTTTACAATCTTAATCGACGGATGAAAATCCCACAAGTGACATCTCTACCACATGATCGTCTTATCTCTTTGTGGTAAGTAATACTAGAAAGGACAGATCGATGCCGCTCCCTGTCAGCACGAGGCGCTCAGATTATACAAACGTGTAGCGGGTACACAGGAGCACAAGGTACGGGTGCACTGACCATCACATCTTCAACTTCTATCTAATCTAAACACCACCCCTTGTGCACCACGTTTGAGCCTTTCGTGAGAGAGGATTATCGTTGATTAAGTTGATCTCGCTTCAACGTGAAAAACAATATAAAATCGACCAGGTACACAGAATATAACGATTAGGAGCGCGCACAATATAGCGCGAGCCGTTACACGTTCGCTAGTATATTGTTATTTTTCTATTGCGCGTTCCTGCTTTTTTTGCTACTTTTCTCGGACACACTATAACCGGTTAGATCAAGAATCTAATAATAAGTATGCGTGCTGCTGATCGCACTGACGGTTCACTTGCTCCAGTCGCTTTTCGTATTCAAAACGTCGACAAGAGTCATTGGGGGCCCATATGGTCCGAAGCTTTCTGGACTACATGACACACGTTTGCCCTCAACGTCTCATATTGTACCAAGTAGGCGGTGACTAAGCGTTGTGCACCGTCGTATAAAGGGAGAGGGGCGACGGAGCTCTGTTTTGAATTTTGAGACTCTTTTAGTTTTAGCTTTCGTTCGATATGATTCTATCTGCCGTTGTTCTTACCAGCCTTTTTTATAGTGCTCAGGCCATTGTCTCCGGAGTTGTGTTCGATCGCTACGTTAGCATCTGGTTGGAGAACACCGACTTCACCACGGCTGCTGCTGATCGTAAGCATCAAATCTTATTTTCTCTGCCTGATATTTATTCGCTGACGCTGATTGCTCTTCCTTCATCTTTGTAGCCGCTTTCGCAGCCCTGACCAAGAAGGGTCTCCAACTTACCAACTACTTCGCGGTCACCCACCCTTCTGAGCCCAACTATGTCTCCGTCGTCGGTGGAGAATATTTCGGCATGAACAACGATAACTTGAACAACATCCCCGCGAATGCATCCAGTGTTGTCGACCTCTTGGAGGACAAGGGTGTTTCGTGGGGGGAATACCAGGAGGATATGCCTTCGACTGGCTTCACTGGCGTCTCGTTCTCGAAGACTTCTGCTAACGACTATGTTCGCAAGCATAAGTACGTTATCCAATTTTATAATACTTTTTTGAACTGATATTTTTTGATTTGCGAAGCCCACTCATTATTTATGACTCCGTTGCGACGAACCCTGCCCGTGCTTCCCACATCAAAAACTTCACCCTCTTCCAGCAAGACCTTGCTAACAACGCCTTGCCTCAATGGATGTTCATCACGCCAAACATGAGTAAGTGTATCAACTATTGGCGATTTTTTTTTTGGTTACCGACAATCCATATCGCGATTTACAGCTAACGACGGACACGACACCAACGTCGCTACGGCTTCGAAATGGGCTACCAACTTCCTGACCCCATTGTTATCCAACCCTAATTTCAATGCCGCCAAGACCCTTATTGTTCTCAGTAAGCCAATCTTATTCTATTTACATAGCTAATAAACTAACACTTTGGTTTTCTCTTAGCTTTCGATGAAAGCGGCACCAGCAGCATCGCCAACCGCGTCGACACCATCCTCCTCGGCTCAGCCGTCCCCGCCTCGCTCGTCAGTACCCAAGACGCCAACTACTACAACCACTACTCCGAGATCGCCACCGTCGAAGCCAACTGGGGTCTCCACACGCTCGGCCGCTACGATGTTGGCGCCAACGTCTTCTCTTTCGTCGCTTCCCAGACTGGAGATGTCATCAACGCGCCTACCAACCCTGTCCTGTCCAAGATCCTCTTGAACCTGTCGTACCCCGGTCCCTTTAACACCGGCACCAAGGGCCCTCTCCCCATCCCCAACACCAGCCTCGTAGTTAACGGCCGCACTGTGCTCCCCGCTATTGCTTCAACTTGGGGAAGCGCCGCTCTTCAAAAATGCACGACTTACACTGGTAGCGTTAACGTTCCGAGCAACAGCAATGCGCCTGTTCGTCCTGCTGGATGTTAAACTTGGATTTATAGTTTTTGCGGGAGGTACATATATAGAATGCGCGGCTCGATTGACGTTGTCACAGTCGGTCGAGCTCGATGCGAATCACATATATTTAGCTTCTAGTGCTCTGACCTTGTAAATTTAACGATATTGAAACGAAAACGTACATGCGCGGCTGGGGAAATCGGGATTTTGGACTTGTGATAATCTCTTCGCAATTTTATCTGAACTAATCTTGCAATTAGCGCGATTTATCGGGCACCTTCTCGTGGATAATCCTTTATGAAAAGATGTAAGATCTTACTGACCTCGCACGTACCTGTGCGTGCGCAATTGAACAAAGGTGGCTTATTTCTACATCTGGTATCTCATGTGGCGCATGGGTCCATTGACAAACGTCGGGAAGGGGAAGAAAGATTCTTTCAATGCAAAATATGGTAATTTTTGCCTTGACCGGATTTTCTGAGAGCGAGTGCCTAAAGACGCTTAGAATAAAGCCACAGAGTGGCGCGGTTCAAATTCCTATAAAATCCCTTCGTATCAGCACTGGAAATTCCAGAATATCCAACGATGTCTTCTATTCAAGCTCGCTTTCGAAATTTAAAATCTTCATGGAATAGAGTCAATAAGAAGCATAGAATTTCCGGATTCTTGACGACATCGGCGCTTCATTCTATTCGCTCATTTTCAAGGTATGCTTGCGAATTTGAGTATTCAACGCATGCCAAATTCTGATCGATGAACCTCCAGTGGCCCACGTCAGATCTTTCCTTCGTGGCGCACAAATGTCGGAGGAAAGTTTAGAATGTCTCCGTTGTCGTTCGTATTTCTTGTACCCGCTGCCACACTTGTCTCTTTGGCCCTCGACAAAAGTTGGCTCAATTACCAGGACGATATGATTTACTCTGAGCCTACACCTGAGGAAGAGGCACGATTCCGTTGGGCGTACGGACCTGCATATATTCAGTTACCGTAAGTTCTTAATTATTTTATGTATCCATTCGCATGACAAGTCTCACAGGCGCCCTGACTCCGTGCCATGGAGGTGGAGGAGTGATGATGATGATGATGATGATCACATCGTACGACGGTACGTTGCAACAGCTCAAGAGGAGGAGGAAGAGAGTGAAGATAGCGATGAACTTGAATCTGAAGTAGAATTCAGTGAGGACAAGCATGGTGATGTTGAACATAGGACGACGGAGGCAGAACTTGATCGTGACGGTCGGGATTCAAAGAGAGAACATGAGAACGCCGATAGAGCCAAGGCAAATAATGACAAATCACATATTAATACGTCAATACGCAAGTCTGCTGCTGGTTCCTCAAGCCTTGCGACCTCGGATTATTCTGGTAAATTAGTGAAGAAATGCGAGGGCGACCTTAATGCGCGCACGGAGGGTAGAAGAAACCCGGTCCGCCGCGCTCGTGCCGTAAATCAGAACAAGTAGTACAGTCACTTATAAACTACTTTGCTTTGGTCAAATGCAATCTATTCGCAGTACGGGACCTGGGTGGTGGGCGCTTATAGTAAGCGCCACATCACATGATTACCTATATGCATATGTTAGAGTTCAATCGGAGATTGAATGTCGAAACGTTAAAAAACCTTTCTTTCGCTGTGTCGTTCGCCACCATGGCGGTGGACGTGTGAGGTGGCATCTGTGAGTGTCTTCTCTTGTGATCCCTTTCTTCTTGCCTCTTTCTTTTCATCTATGACGATTCTTCACCGAAAGCTTTAGGAAGTGCCGTCTGAAGGACTCTTTCGGGAGTAACCCAAGTCGAAACTCGGTTCTCTGATACTTTATCAACCTTCCATTGTTTGAAGCCTTTTTCTCGGACTTTGTGCTAACCATTCTGTCTTTGCAGTGCCATGCATTGAAGCCTCCACTCCACTCCCTCTTCACTGTTCCTTTCGCATCGGCGTACCGGTGATGGTTTTGGCTTGGGAACGTGTGTGAGTCCCTACGACGTGGTAGAACGTGCAAAGGCTGGCCGGTCTATCTTCCCGTGTATTATCATATCCGCCCTTTACAATCTGTACCGCAGTAGCGCAATGAACGTCTTTACACTTCTGGAAGGTCTGTGGTTGGGGGTTTCCGGATTAGGTTTTCTTTCCCCCGGTTCGACGGTGTGAGGGTCCAGGTCCAGGTAAAGAACGCCTGAAGTCCCATGCCTACGTATTCCCGCACTTTATTCGGCGCGACGGCCCAGGCGTCATGTATGTAGTCCGCCCATACCCGCATATATAGGATACTTGAGTGACAAGGGCTCCAAGCATAATCAAATCAGACCCATCTTCCTTCAATCATGACCACCATCGCCGAATTCCCTATTGACCTCAAGCAGTTCAAGAAGTATATCCCATACCTGCTTGGACATCGAGCAAAGGCTGATGTAGTCAAATTTCGCAGAATCAAGCTTGATGCCACGCAGCCAACGTTGACTGGAGAACAGAAGACCGCTCTGCTCGCCAATATCCAGCTTTTGCGCGATGCTATCGTGTTGTTTACTGCTACTGGAGCTGCTCGTGGTGTGAGCGGACACACTGGTGAGCCTTATCGTTGACGATGAGTGAATGTTTGTGCGTCGTCGTCTCTGACATCATGCGTACATTGATAAGGCGGCGCTTACGACACTGTACCTGAGGTCTGCATCCTCTTGGCCCTTTTCGAGGGCTCAGATAAGATCCTCGACATCGTATTCGATGAAGCTGGTGAGTCGTCTTCAAAATTGTCTCTGTGGATTTGTTGTCTCGTTTCAGAGGTGGTATGCCCCGCGCTATCTCCAGAATGAACGGCATCGCCTGTTCTTCGCGACTCTGGTCCTGCATCTAGCTTTTGGTGAGCGATAATTAACAACTTCTTCGACTTCTCCAGGACACCGAGTCGCCACCCAATACCTTCTTGCCGCTCTGGATGGATCGATACCTGCTGAGCATCTCCTTCATTATCGGGAGGCAAACTCTAAACTTCCTGGTCATCCTGAGCTGGGTTTGACCCCTGGGGTTAAGTTTTCCTCGGGACGCCTCGGACACATGTGGTAAGTTTAGCACGTCCGTTTGTCTTGCCAAATCCTCGTTAACATCAATCATTAGGCCCTTGGTGAACGGTGTTGCGCTCGCCAACCGCGATAAGACCGTCTTTTGCCTCGGTTCTGACGGATCGCAACAAGAAGGCAACGACGCTGAAGCTGCTCGTCTTGCTGTTGCTCAACGCTTGAACGTCAAACTCCTTATCGATGACAACGACGTAACGATCGCTGGACACCCTTCGGAATATCTCAAAGGCTACGATGTGACAAAGACTCTAGAGGGACACGGATTAAAGGTTATTACCGTTGAAGGAGAAGATATTGACGCGCTTTGGGGCGCGATCAGTGCTATCACCGTCTACGATGGACCCGCCGCAGGTAACGAAATCCTTTATTGGAGACGACCAATACTAAAAACTTCTGTGCGAAGTTATCGCCAAGCGTCATATGGCCCCTGGCATCCCCGACATTGAAGGCAGCACCCACGGCCACGATGTTATTCCTGTCAAGTCTGCTGTTAAGTACCTTGAGAAGAGGGGCTTGGCTAGTTTCGTGTCGATTTACGACAACATCAAGCCCAGCTTGAACCCCATCCTCTACACTGGAAGCAGCAAGGAGGTTGGAGCCAACCGTGTGGTCTTCGGCGAGGCTGTGAATCTTGTGTTGGACAAATATTCCAAGGACGAGAATGCCAAGAAGGTCATGGTCATTGACAGTGCGTACTGGAATAAACTCTATGCTTGAAAGGATTGCTTACAGAATATATGCGTTCAAAAGGTGATCTTGAGGGCTCCACTGGCCTCAAAGTTATTCACCAGAAGCACCCCGAAGTCTTCATTCCTTCCGGAATCATGGAACGCGGAAACTTCTCCGCTGCTGCTGGTTTCGGTTTCGCTCATGACAAGTTCGGCGTGTTCTCCACCTTCTCGGCTTTCCTTGAAATGTTGGTTTCTGAAATCACGATGGCGCGTCTGAACGAGTGCAATGTCCTCTCGCATTTCTCGCATTCTGGTGGTAAGTGTTATCCCCGAAATTTTTTTTGCCTTAAATAACGAACGTATCCCTTCTATAGTTGATGAAATGGCCGATAACACTTGCCATTTCGGTGTTAACAACATGTTCGCCGACAACGGTCTCTCCGATGTGCATTCATTCCTCTACTTCCCTGCGGACCCCGCCCAGATGATCGCCATCGTTCAACGCGTCTTTTTCGAGCGTGGTCTTCGCTTCATTTTCTCCACTCGCTCCAAGGTTCCTTGGATCCTCAAGGAGGATGGCTCCAGGTTCTTCGAAGGCAATTACCAATTCATCCCTGGCAAGGATGACGTTATCCTTGAGGGCAAGGCTGGCTACGTCGTCAGCTTCGGTGAGATGCTCTACAGGTCATATGATGCCGTCTTGAGGTGCAGGCAGGAGGGCCTGGATGTTGGCCTGATCAACAAGCCATGTTTGAACGTAGTAGACGAACAGGTACGCTCGGATTCATCTGCTCTTCTTCGAGGGTACACTAAATGAATTGACGACGACAGGTGACCATGAAAATCGGCCAAAGCCCCTTCGTTCTCGTGGTCGAGTCCTTCAATCAAAAGACTGGCGTACGTCATTTCTGCCCTTTTCATGTAATATTTGGCTATCATAAACTGACATTATCTTTAAGCTTGGATCTAAATTCGGTACATGGCTTCTGGAGCGCCAACTCACGCCGAAGTACGGATATATGGGAACCACTAAAGAAGGTTCGACAGGCATCTCATGTGCCCAAGGGCTGAAGGGTTTATCCAGGCTGACTTTCATACACTCTTTTTTCCAGGATGTGGCGGATTATGGGAACAAATTCCCTTCCAAGGCCTGGACCCTCAATGTTTGTGGCATCTTCTGCTTTCGATTGTTGTGATGCTGATTCTGACACGGTTCTCTGTTCACAGCGATTATCTTGAAGATCAAACAGCTTTCTCAATAGATTGTCTAGATGCGTATAACGGAGCAGGAAGTCAACATCAGTGTAACTCGAAAGAAGACAAATCATACTACAGGACGTGTATGCATGTAAAGAATTGTGTAAAATCATTATCGCTGCAGATTCATTATTGTCGTTATCGATGGGATGGCACCCTGGTGTGAGTATTTCGGTCTCGGACAACGCGCCATACGCCGGCGGTTGCGCAAAACCTGCTTCATTGGGATATGTCGAACCCAGTTATGCCCATGATCGCTCACGCGGTGTGTTCTTTTCAACAATCCGATCACCTGTCGCTACGATTTCCCAACAGCTTTCCTCTTCAACGGCGGCTCCTTAACAGCTCCATTGTAGGTTTTGAATTCGGACTTATTTCTGAAACATATAGAATCCATTCCGAATTCGAAGTCTTCTTCCCACCATTGCTATAAGCTATGACATGCAGCGGATTTATAGAGTTTCCGGCCAGAGGTATATATTGTCAGTCGTGGTGAAGATGCGCCACTGAATCTTTCTTGTATCATCGCAGCTGGGTGAAGCTATTCGAGAGCATCCGCCATGCCTTTGTCTACGACTGGTGCCTCCGCGCAAGGCGCGTATATCACTACCCCGACAGAGAAAGACCCGTACATCTACCAAGTGGGTTTTGGGAATCGGTTTGCAAGCGAGGCGATGTATGTTTTACGATTATTGTCGTTATTGGCTTTGTTATGTATGCTGATCTATACTTTTCCTGTAGTCCTGGGGTGCTTCCCCAGGGACAAAATATGCCCCAGAAGAACAAGTATGAGTTGTACACCGAAGGCGTGAGTCGACGTTCACTGACTCGTGAAATTTAGTGACGATCAACTGATAAAAATCTAATCTACAACAGATGACAGGGGCTTCTTTTGTCGCTCCTCGGGCAGAGAACCTCAACGCGTGAGTTCTGGAATATAGAATTTGTCTTTGCATTGTTATGCGACTGACGGGTGATATCACGTCGCATGATCAATACAGGTGGTTATATCGCATTCGCCCGTCTGTCGCTCATCAAGGATTCACGCGCTTGCCGGACAATCCTGATGTGCGTAGTCAACATCGTTTTTTGTCATCACGTCGTTGACTTTGCCTCGCTCCTCCAGCTCGAATCCTGCTTCTTGCCGTTAAACCCGAAAGTTCATGTTAGCCCTACCCAACTCGCCTGGCATCCGTTCAGTCTGCCTTCGGATTCTGAGAAAGTGGACTTCGTCGACGGATTGAAGACCATTGCGGGGAACGGAGATCCTACCTTGCATGAGGGCCTTGCGATCCACATGTACCTCGCTAACACTTCTATGGAAAAGAAGGCGTTCTGCAACAATGATGGTGATATGCTTATTCTCCCGCAGCAGGGTCGTCTGGATATCCAGACAGAGTTTGGAAAGTGAGTCCAATCAACGTTTGCTCTGCGACTTTCGTTCCTTATGTGAATGTATTCACAAAGACTTATGGTACGCTCTGGAGAAATTTGCGTCATTCAACGGGGAATGAAATTCAAGGTTCTATTTTTGTCGAATGCTTTCCCTCTAATCATATTGAGTTGCTGTCCGGGTTTGTAGGTTATACTCCCTGACGGCCCATCCCGTGGCTGTAAGTCTAATTTTAACAACTATATTCGTACCTTTAATTGACGGTTCCCACCCACCTTTGTTAGACATCCAAGAGATATACGGTTCGCATTACATTCTTCCCGAACTCGGCCCTCTCGGTGGACATGGTCTGGCAAATCCCCGCGACTTCGAGACGCCAGTGGCATGCTTCGACCTTGACCAGACGCCGTGGAACAGTAAGCTATGATACTCTGACTCGTATAAATACTGGTACTGATGATTCGTTACAGTTATATATAAGTATGCCGCCGATTCAATTATTCTAGGCGTGCCTCTCACAGTGCATGCTATAGGGTCTGTGGGCAGCTGCATTCATGTGCCCAAGAGCACACTCCATTTGACGTTGTAGCTTGGCACGGAAAGTAAGCGTTGCTTGGCTCTATCTCTTCCTTTCAAATTTGAGTTATTCACCGATCCTTTCCAGCTATGTGCCCTATAAATATGCTCTGGAGAAATTCACAAATGTGGGAAGCATTTCGAAGGATCATATTGATCCCTCCATCTTCTGCGTACTCACCGCTAAATCTAAACAACCTGGTGTCCCACTCGCCGATTTCCTCATCTTCAGCCCACGCTGGGATGTTGCGAGTGGAACGTTCAGACCTCCTGTAAGTCACGACTTTGCGATGAAGAGCATCTTCTTGATGTTTGTCTTAGTACTATCACCGCAACTCGTCTACTGAATTTATGGGCCTTCTTTATGGTGCTTATGGAGGACGAAGCGATGGCTTCCAGCCCGGTCAGTGAATGCTATACTTTCCCTCAAATTTTGTCTAATTCTTCGAAATCTTCTAGGTGGCGCCAGCTATGAAACGGGATTCTGTCCTCACGGAGGTATATTCGACATGACTTCTAGCCAATCCTTTTTCTGATCCGTTTTCAGTCTCCTACGACGAGTTCAAGAAGGCATCTGAAGGCCAATTGGAGCCTATGAGGATTTCTGAGGGCACAATTGGTAAGTCCTTAGCTAAATACTCGCACGTCGAAACTAATAGCGCTTTTCAGCCTTCATGTTTGAATCGAGTATGATGTTCACTATTACGGACTACGCCATGAAACGCTCCGGCAAACTCCATGGTGCGGAAGACTGTTGTTTTCAGGTGTAAATCTTCTCGCTTATCTTGACGCAATCTAGAACATGAACCCAAAATGTGGGATAATCTCAAAGGCCAATTCGTTAACCACCTCGAGGAGATCAATGCTGACCTTAAGGCTGCGGGTCTCCCGGAGCTTGGTACGAAATAGTGGAGGTCATTTTCAGGAAACCTCGTTCCAAGTTTCATGTGTCATTCCAGGTCATGTATGCGCTCTATGTTTGAAACAGTTAATACAGATGTATTAGTAGCAGAACAATAACTTCCAGGCAATCCAAATCCTACCAGATCAGGCCTACCCTTGAATGCAGCTTGAAAGTTGAATTCGATAGCTTTGCTGGAAGAAAGAAAGGGAAATGTGTTCGCGGTAATGTTAAAAGGGCCCTGGAAAATTCCGAATATACTTGACGACTTGAGAAACGCCAACTCGTAATTTGCATTGAGATAGTCTTTGAACATGGCCATCCGGGATCCTTAATTTCATCGAATCTGCACCATGCTTCTCCAGTTGAACATGCCGAATAGTTTTGGAGGTCAATCTTGAGCTCGTCTAGTGCATTGTGATGTTTTCGCATGACTTTGAGTTCGACAGGCAGGCCAGCCAGAGGACGAAGGCGGAGTAAGGAAGTCGGGAGACCATCCGTATAATATCAATAGACCAGTCCAATACACCAAGTGAGGACAATCTAATGGTCATACATTCCAACAGAGGGAAGTTGACAATTATTTTCGAAAGTTGCCTATGATGTTGGTTGTTCTCTGTTCCAGAGTCTTTTTAGGCACTCTAACAGTCAGCACGCGGACATACTGAACAATTTCCATATTGATTCTCAGTAAATTTCGGAATCGACAAGTTGTGCTATGCTTTCGCTTGTTTTTGTACAAGCTTGGGCGAAATTGGCCTTCAGGCTGGAGGACTATCCATCAGAAGAGGTGCTTTCTGCATAGATGGAGGACGGAATGACAGGTCAGAGAGCGCGTCCTGATAGAGGTGTGCTTTGAGTCGTCGATAGAGGCGGGGATTTCTAGAACAACTTCGATGATGTCGAGAGGAACATGCAGCGGCTCGTCAGGTGTGTAATAAGCAATCAGATTTATCAGGTAGAGAATGTTTCAAGGTGGCACGCTGCCGCTCGCTAACTCGATGCGCAGCACCTCAATAGAATGATATGTGTGTCGAATTCGAATGCTTCCTTGTGGAGGGGTCCGATTTCTGACTCGCACTATGACTCTTGCTGACTCGGTCGGTTGGGTACGTCGGCCGAGGTTGATGGAAATTGATATTGAACGTTGAAAGCCCAATTTCAAACTGGATTTCCAGCGCAAGGATACACTGAAACCAGCAACAGCGTTGAGTTTACAATGGACCCCAAGTTTCGCGAAACTAGCCCTTGAGAGGCGAAAGGTTAGTTGCAACTAAGTTACAGTCTCAAAAGCCTGCAGCGAGAGTCGTTGTATTTTGGTTGACACTGTGGAAATCGTCGAGTCAGTAATCCTTCAAATGTTGGGTTCGTACGCCTACAATGACGGAGAATCCGTCAAAGCGAAGAACGGTTCGTGATTCGGGACCGGATGATGGTGGTGGAAGAACAGATGATGTTGTGATCAAGTTGTGATCAACCTGGGATTAGTAAGTATTATATTTAAATAGAAATTATTTGTGGGCCGAGCCCCTTTTTGGTCTGACAGTTCATATTTTCTCCTTCAACCACTCTGCTCCCACACAAACGCGCTTTTGAACGATAGTTATGCCTTCATCACGCGAAATCCTCAATGTCCAGGTATATCTATGTGATCGCCTATGCCCTCGCGACCGTAGCTAATCTTAATTATTGAAGGTCGGACAAGCAGGTAACCAGGTAACGCATGTTGGCTTTCGTCAATATCTTTCTATTGCTGACTTCATGGCAAGGTCGGAGAGACTTTCTGGCAGATGCTCCTGGCAGAACATGGGATAGACAACTCGGGAGTAAGCACATATCATCTGTCGCGTCATCGAGTTTGAGTCGCTAACATGGTGTTGTCATCAGACATATCGCGGAAATGATCCTCTACAACTTCAAAGGGTAACGCCTACATCCTTCAATATGGACGCGAAGTATCAGTCGTAACATCATATCGCACAGGCTGGAGTCTACTTCGACGAGATCATTGACGGAAGCACAACACGTTATGTTCCAAGGAGTGTGCAGGTCGATTTGGAGGCAGGAGTCTGCAATAGGGTGAGTTTGGCCAGCAATGTCCTACTTCGCACTGTCTTATCTGTCGCGAAAGCTACGCGGAGGGATCCTTGGTGATCTCTTCCGTCCAGACACTTATCTTCATTCGGAGTCGGGAGCAGGCAACAACTGGGCGAAAGGATGTGAGTGCGCCCTTTTGAACACGAGGATCTTATGCTGATTGACCATGGCAGATTATACAGAAGGTATTCACGAATCTGCTACGCTGTGGAACTCTGAGCTGATCGATGCGATTAGGTGCTGAGCTCGTAGATTCTATCCTCGTTCGTCCTCTCTTCTCTAATCTTCGTCAAGCAATGACGTAATGTGATACCTGAATTATAGGATATTGTACGCAGACAAGCGGAAACTTGTGATGCGTTGCAAGGTTTCCAAATTCTTCATTCTCTCGGAGGCGGCACGGGTGCAGGGTTGGGTAGTCTGCTTCTGAGTAAGCTCAGGGAAGAATTTCCGGACCGCATGATGGCCACGTTTTCGGTCCTGCCGTCACCCAAAGTGTCAGAAACCATCGTTGAGGTCAGTCCTTGGGGTTCTTATTTATGGTTCAGTTTTGATAAAGCCATTTAGCCGTACAATGCCATGCTGTCAGTACATCAGCTTGTCGACAACAGCGATCTCACTATTTGTATCGACAATGAAGCACTGTGAGTACAAGGCTCTTATCGCTCTTGTATGGCTGTGTCTCACAAATTTTCTAGGTATGATATTTGCACGAAGACCATGAAAATCCCAAACCCTAATTTCGAGAATCTCAACAATGTTCGTTTCCGTCGTTTATATACCCACCGTTATGTACACTCACAACATTACTGTAGCTCATTGCTCAAGTTATGTGTGGTGTCAGCACCAGCCTGCGCTTCCCAGGGCAGCTGAATGGGTCTGGTCTTTCTATAAATTTACACTCCATTCTTGATCCTCACAATCTTTCTAAAATAGTGACCTCCGCAAGCTTGGAATGAACTTGGTTCCATTCCCTCGCGTAAGTCCTGAATAAGTGGCTGGATAATTATTGCTCATTCTGATTCCATACCAGCTGCACTTCCTCATGCCCAGCTACGCTCCATTCTATGACCCCAAAGCGAAGCATTTCGAAGGAACCTCGGTCGCTGAACTGACGAAAGCGTACCTCTATCCCTTTGATGCTTGGATCATGCTAGATTCTGACTCTCGATAATCATCAGTTTGTTCGACCGCAAAAATCTCCTGGTTGCATGCGATCCTCGTTTTGGGTTTGTCTTCTCAATATGTAGCTTTCTTCGCGTACCACCTAACCTCGTTCTCCGCAAACCATAGTCGTTATTTGACTGCCGCCACGATTTTCCGAGGAAATATTTCCTCCAGAGAAGTAAGTGTAGCGGATTCTTATAATCAAGAACGTGATAACATTCATTTTCTTTTCTGCAGGCTGAAGTATGTAACCTGTTCTTTGCGGGACATGCTTCCTTGGGCGCTCAACGATAAATTGCTCCTTCCATTACTCCCTGCTGTTATCGTCGTTGCTTTGGTTAGGTCGCCGTCCATGATCTCCAAGCTAAGAATTCGCAGCACTTCGTCGAGTACGCAGCTTTCGATTCTATCTGTTTATCTCATGGCTTATACATTTGCTAGGTGGATTCCCGACAATGTATCCGTCTCACTTGTGCGCGTGCCACCCGTAGGCCAGACTCAGGTATGTTCTCACTCCTGATAGCTGTGGAACAATATCAACGCTCTTCTATATTTTCTTTTCTATCAGTCTGCGACTGCGCTGTCCAACTCTACCGCCATCCAGGAGCTGTTTAAGAGGACCCTTGAGAACGTGAGTTTTGCTTTAACGATTCATAGCCAACCGACCGAGTATTTTCCAGTTCAGTGTCATGTTCAAACGAAGGGCCTTTTTGCATTGGTATACTGGCGAAGGAATGGACATCATGGAATTCTCAGAAGCCGAGAACAACACCCGCGATCTAATGTCAGTTTTGCACCCCTTCCCGTTTGAAAATCAATTGACTGTGTCTCTTTTTATCTTATGATTCACAGTGCTGAATATCAGCAGGTATGCTCTAACTTCTACTTTCGGTCGTCATTACTTATACATTTTTTGTAGTACCAAGAAGCTACAGCGGACGAAGAGGAGGTTGAATACGAAGAGGAACCTTCGCAAGAGGCTGAAGAGCAATAACGAATCGCTGATAATGTGTTTTTTCTTTCTTGCAACTTATGGATCTTTTCTTCATTATACTTTTACAACGACGTTGCGTGCGTGATATCATAGATACCGACCTTTATAATCCATTTTTTTTCTTTCCTTCATCACCTCTCCCAAAGAAGCGAAGGATTATCAAGTCTGGTCTGATATAACCCTCCTAGTCAATTTAGCTTTATCTTTCTCAAACCAGTTATCACGGTACGGATTTATGCGTTTGCACTTCAAGCCTACTCACATTTGTGTACAGGATTGAAAATTTCAAGCGTCACGAGCTGTTCAAGAATAAATGAATTCTCAGGTATGCCCCACATTCCGGTCCATGTGACTACGGTTCCAAGAGCCGGTGAGCTCGTTAGTCTGTATAAGTATCTCCATCCTCAGCGAAATAAACCTCATGCTTCTTGATAGAATTCGCCTGATGTCGGCATCTCACGTCAGTTGGATAAGATATTCCCTTTTGACTCGCTCTGGACTGTTCTATCTGTCCTGCTTTGCTGCTAGTCGGTCCGACGAAGTAAGGTGTAGTACAAAAATAAGTGTTGGATCCTCGTACATGCCCTCTTATCCGGTCCTCATTCCTAGTGCGAGGCAAGCGGTTGGGGGGCTGTGATCTATCGATATTTGGATCTTGCATGACGCACCGGACTGCTTTATAACCTCGGCGAAACTATTTTGTACTTTACTTACCCCTTCTTACCGCAGACCATAGGTCAAAATGGCTCTCCCTCCTCGCTTTGTGGATCTTAAGGCCTCCGTCGCTGCATCTTATCCCGACTTCGAGAAGAACGCGACTCAATCATGGGCGGAGATCTTAGAAGAACTTGATAAAGTGACGAAGCTTATCAAAGAACAGGGTGTAGATGTAAGTTGTTTGCATTGCGCTTGACTTTATCTGGACGCTTACTGTATATTCTATAGTACATCCCCCAGGTCAACTTTGCAGATCTGCAGACTCTTAACCACGAGCAAGTCGACAAGATTAAAAGACGTGGAAGTGTCGTCATCAAGGATATAGTTCCTGATGAACAAGCAGCGAAATGGAAGGAGGAACTGAAAGAGTTCGTTAAAGTGAATCCTACTGTTGATGGTCAGTCATCTTGTTATTGCTGTAACCCACAGATTTTTATATGGATTGACTTCGAGGCTTGCCTGTTGACGACAAACAATTCTTCCAACTCTAGTAAGAAATTTAGTTACAGCGTCAATATTTCGACTGACCGCATAACCAGCTGGACGAAACCCCAAGTTCAAGCACGATCCCATCCGAACCTCTTAGCTGCGTCGACGTGGTTGAACAAACTTTATCATACCAAGTCTAATCCCGATAGTCCCAAATTCGAAGGAGTCGATCTGAACATTCCTCTGACATATGCTGATAGGTTTAGAATTAGGAAACCGGGCGTGGGTTGGAACTTCCATCCTCCTCATATTGACGGCAAGTGTTAAAGAAAACATTCCTCGTTTGTCTGTCTCAACTCCCTTGTAGGCGGAACCATTGAGCGCTGGGAAGACCCATACTTTCGACGTTGCTTTGAAGATATGTTTACCGGAAATTGGAGAAAACATGATCCTTTCGAACTTGAAGGGAGATTGGATGCAAGGAGCTCGTTGTATGGTCGCCCCGGCCAATCAAGCATCTTTAGATCGTTCCAAGGATGGTTAGCAATGAGGTGCGCTGCACCGGTATTTTGGAAAATCGACGCTTAATTATCGATGCTACATTTTTATAGTGAAACTGCTCCAACTCAAGGGACTCTGAGAGTATTTCCTGATGTCCTCTTATCCAATGCGTATATCATTCTGCGGCCTTTCTTCACCTTGACAATTCCTCCCGGAACAGAAGGCATTTTCGATGCCAAGAACTGGAAATTTGGTATATTACCGTCCTTGCACATAACCTGAAAGTTCCATTTTTCAAGCTTTTGAGTTTTCAGATCTCTCGAAACCCGATTTCCAAGGCATACACCCAAGAGACGGCGGATATGTAGGTCCTCGGCCTACACCAGAGCTCCATCCAAACATGCGATTGGAAAACTGCATGATATCTATTCCCAAGGTCAACCCAGGAGATGCTGTCTTCTGGCATTGCGACGTCGTCCATTCCGTAGAGACTGATCATATTGGAAAGAACGATTCCGCTGGTATGTTTTGCGTCGATTCCTGGCTCAAGTCAAAGCTCATTTTGTGCATAGTCATGTACATTCCAGCTGTTCCGCTAACTCCTCAAAATCAAGCCTATATCGAACGTCAGAAGGCTGCATTCTTACAGGGCGAGACGCCACCCGATTTCCCTAAAGGAGAAGGCGAAGCTGGATACATTGGCGTAGCAAGCGTTGTCGATATCAGCAATGAGGGCAAGAGAGCTATGGGTTTGATGGTTGACGTTGGCGCTTGAAATTTTGTGTCGATAACGGTGTCGATCTTCAAAATTCGCCGATCTTTTCACGTTTTCTCGATGTCTTCTTCGAAGGGCTTCTGTTTGCCGCTGTATCAATATACTTGACTACTTTTTGTGTCCAAAATTGAATTTATGTTGTTGACAAACATTGAAATATACAGGTTTCATTTTGAATTTGAGCTATTGATTTAACCATTCTACCACTTAGCATATGGTAGGAACTTTCCGCTAGATGGCTCATTCAATATTATCAACATCAGAAAAGTTAAAAATACTAACTCGAAAGTCAACACAACGCGATCACCCTTAGGGTCGGGTTTCCTATCAATGTTGATTTTGCAGTCAATCATTGACATAATACCATCTCCAAACTATTGAAGGAAAGTAAACCTTTAGGATGCTACAAAATGAGACAGCTGCGAGAAAAGCAGCGTACCTTCTCATGGATAATGGCTTTGATAGGCTGCCCGTAGACAAGGACACCCTGTTTGGTAAAAGGAATGAGATGCAACGACCGTCGACTACACAAGCATTAGGGAATACCGACCTCAAATAATCTGTAGATGACAGGATCGTGAGGTGGGATAGGACCCAAACCTCGGCTTGGCCACCAGTGGTTACCCAATGCAGCGAGGGCAGTGATTGGAGAAACTTCAAGAAGTTCAGCAACACTCTTCAGTTCATCCTCAGTGAATTTAGCCTGCGCCAATGAGCAACGATCATCGTGCTTGGAGGATTGGAGCAAGACGAACTTGTCCATAGAACGCGGACGCGACCCACACTTCGTCCTTGTTGATGTGCTCTCCGATGTCTGAGAAGGTGAGGCCCTTCCTGGCCTTCGCTGCTAAGAGCTCGCTAATGATCGGCGGAAGATCGCTGTAGGGAGAGTTATTGCCTGGAACGACCTGTCTGATGTGTCAACGTATACGCTCTAAAGCACAAAACGAGCGAAAGAGTGTCCTACAGCTTGAGCTTGGGACATCTTGGACGCTTTGAGGCTTAGATAGTGCGAGTGAGAAAGAAGAGATAATCTTGTCTCAGGAGGACGCATCCATTATAAGCGATTTCGAGGAAGACTCCACGATCATATGGAGGCTTGAAAGCCGGCTATTCAGTTGAAAGTTGACGGGCATGAGACGGGGGGAATCTGGATACGCGGGAGTCAGCAATGACCGGTATCATTACGGTCGGTACGATATTGTTCGTTCTACACGTGATGGGCAGAGTATGATTGGATAAAAAGATCGTGTGAGAGGAGTTTATGCATCCGTGTAACAGCGAGGGAGTATTTTTGATATGACAATAATTAAGTTTGTAAGATGCCAGTATGTCGCACTAATAGCACAAAGGAGGCGTATAAGCATGAGAGAGCAAGGACGAATGTGCGAGGTAGTGTGGCAGACCATCTTCGCCAGTTCCGAATCCACACGAACTCTTGCATGGTGAAAAATATCGTATTTGAACGCACCAAAGCTCAAATTTTACCACTATGGCTTCTCCTCTTGCTCTTCTCCCGTCTGCACCGGTTTCCACACATCCTTCGCAGTATGCATGAGTTCGTACAGCTGACCTAGTTGCTCTTTCGACATCTAAAATGCATAGTGAGAACACGACGACATGAGAACGCGTTTAGACACACTTTTTCGAACGCAGTTGCATCGAGCTTCTTTCCAGCAAATGGAACTTTCGAATCTGATGGTAATTGGTCTAGATATGATTTCCATTGCGAAAGGAAACCCATGATATAGACTGGATTTGTCACTTCTTTATGACGGCGAAACTCTACACACCCAAACGTCAACATTATCTCGACGCTAAACAGCAGCCATAACGCACCAGCTTTCACATATTCATCTCCTAATGACCGCATGTATGGTAGTAGATTCCGATGACCACGTAGAAGTCTTCGGTAAAGTCTGCATAGATTTGAAGAGACTAGGTCGGCATGGCTGACAGAAGTGGTTGCTCGCGAACATACGGAAGTGGTGGATAGAGCATTGCGCTGGCCTCAGTCAGCTTCAGAGGCGACTTTGAGATAGATTCTGCTAGCTTGACCAGTGAGGCGCGCATCTTTAGAATATAGAAACGAAAACAAGGGAAATATAGCCCGGTGTCGGATGAAGTACAAGGGTGTCCAAAAAAGTCGCAGTTTGAATCGGATATTGAAAAGAAGTTGGCCGGCTCCGTGTTGAGAAGGCTGCTGGGCGCTACACGAGCGCTCGACAGGCGCTTATTGATTCCCCTTCCCAGTTCAATATCATGACAGCCAGAAATGGGTCAGAATTCAGTGTTGTGGCCAGATATACACATACATAGAGTCTAAATTTCGCTCCCATCTCCGGTATAAACTCCCAGAACCAGGTAAAAATAAATTATATGAAGCATCCGAGTCGGTATCAAGTGACTTAGTTACAACCAGGTAAAGTGTCTTAGTTAGGCCATCGACAGAGCGCTTTGAACGTCTCCGCTTATGGACGAGTTCCACATCCACTCCATTCTATCGTGAATCTCTTTCGCGAGACCCCTCAACCTCTCTTGCGAAACCGCATCACCTTCCGCCACGTCTTCAAACTCAGCTGTCGAGAATTCATAATAGCGACCTTGTTCCAGCGAGGCCTTGGCTACGGCGTTACTGAATGGTTGACGAATCGTGCTGTATATAGCACCGATTTTTTCAGGGCTGAAGATGCCTTGTGTAGATGCCTTCGCAAGGATGTGTGCCAGGATATAGGCGTCCTACGTGAAGCTGAGTGGATGATCAGACCATTCTTTCGAAGTAGACGAACCTCAATAGCTTGACTGGCACCGTTGGCCAGATGTGTCGTCATAGCGTGCGCCTTATGGAAGAAGAATTCGTTGATCGACTTAGAGGCGGGAGACGTGAGAGCTTACCGCATCACCCAATAGTGTGATTCGACCAACAGAATATGTCTCAAGTGGCCTCACCATCTCGACACCCCACCGTGATGGCTTCGTCATGTGCTATTGTCGAATATAAATCCAGACAGATAAGCACAGCGGCCCAATTCGGTGGATCTAGGCTGAGTCGTGCTTACATCGGTGATGCATCTCACTTCTTTGGACCAGTGCTTGAAAAAAGATGAAACGTTGTCGAGAGATGGATTGATGATCGAAGGACCCTCGAAATGGATCGCCTCTGCATGTGGGTCCGATACAAATGCGAGGGTATTTATGAGCCTGCCTTGAGAGACAGGATAGGTGATAATGTGCTATGAACGCGGATCGTTAGCTTGAATGAAAGAGGAAAATTTCACATGCGTTATTCTCACCTTGTGTTTACCGCAATACTAACGGTGGTAGTTGAGTGAGTCCAGAACGTCTCAGAATCATTGCAGAAAATGCTTACTGTCATTGGTTTCCCCAAAGTTGGATGATTGGGCATTGAACGTCTGATAGCGTTGCTGTCGATTAAGCTCCTATAGACGACGGTTCCTGACCACAGAGGTCTCACTGCCTCTGTGGCCTCTGGTTCGCTGAGGTTATATACTTTCTTGAGGAAGCCCTTTCGGACGACAGAGTTAATGCCATCCGCGCCAATGAGCATGTCGCAAATTGCGCTTTCGCCGTCCTTGAACCGCAGTTGGATGCCGTCGGGGAATTCGTGATATGAGGCCAGGCGCTTACTTAGGTAGATACGCACACGAGAAGATATGTGTTTGAGTAGAACTTGTTGCACATCCGCGCGGTGGAACGTAATCGATCCACCTGGGAAAGCCATATCAGAGATCATGATGTTGTGGCCGCCGTCGCTTTTTCTGTAACAAAGAGCGAGTTCTGGTTAACCGACCAAAAATGAGATGCTGCTAGGAAATGTACCACTCCCGAGGGAGACTACATACTGGGATTCATTTTCGAGGGCAGCTCCTGACCAGGGTTCATGTACGCGACGAGGTCGTCTTCCATGCCAAGATCCTTCAAAATTTCCCATGTCCGAGGCCAAAAGGTGATTCCAGCACCGACTTGGGTTATCCTAGCTGCGGATTCATATATGTCTACCTGAATTTCCTGGTCAATTTTCATGTGGCTGAGGGCCACAGCTAATGCCAGACCCCCGATACCACCTCCGCTGGCAGCAAATAAGGGATGAGCTGAGTTTGAAACACGCAAAGTTTTGACGATGAAACATACACAATAGCTAGTCGTAGCTTTGGGGTGGTATCCATTTGCGTTGGAAGGAAGGTGGGCGTCAATGAGTTCGACGAGAAGACAAAGAGTGATTACACCTCGGAGACAGTCTGTGAGATTCTGGGTTGCAAAATTATGCTTAGACATAGAAGTTCTAGAGCGTTTTAGACTTCGAACTGTTTGGCTTACGCACACCGCCTCGGAGCCGGAAGCCAAAGGGTTAATCATTGGTAGCGCTGGACGCCTACTCAACGAGTGTTGGGAGGTGTCTGGAGAACACTGCCTGGCTATTTTTTCTTTCAAGTGGGGTACTCCAGGGAACAAACAAGCCGTTTGGAGTAAAATCATCGATGATGCTGCCGTGGGGCCGGCATGAAGGTGAGGTATACACGGTGTATTGTATGGGGTGTTGCACGGCAAGGAGCTGATGCCTGAATACCGTAAACCAGATACCTAGATGGTCTGTCTGATTGTTGTGAGAATGGCGGAAGGCGATCCAGCAAAGGGTTCGGATACCCCTAGATTTTTCCTCCAATAGAATATTTCGTACCTCACGCTGTAATTGGAGAGATTTACAGCGTGGCTATTAGAAGAAGACATGAGGAAGGTATATAAACCACGTTGGCATTTTATGATACAGTCAGAGCGTAAATTCGGTGGAAACCTGATGAAAAAGGGGTTGAGGAGGATAACAAATTGGAGAATTACAAAATAAGTCTTAGTTAGCGGAGTTTATCGGAGCTTATCTTGGATATGATATTCCCACGAATACTTAGCGGTGTCCGAGTCGGGAGTTATCCTCTTCTCCATACGTTTCTTCCACAACCTTGCTCGTTGTACGGTTTCTTATACCCTCAAAAGATCATAAACAACTTAAAATTAATGTGAGAAGAATTCATTGAAGCCAGCTCTATACATAACTGCACAGAAACTGATTAATGTCTCACCGTTCTTTTGTTTTATCATTTTCCAGGTCAAGCGCGAAAACCACATAAAACAGCCATTTTTTTCTCCAGTTTTTTCGAATCTATTTTTTCCACTATGGATAATCCCATGCAGGCGCCTCCTCTGATCCATCACAATCATGTATTCGACCCAGCGCTAGCTCATCATCAACCAGTGCAGACAATGGGGGTGGAAGGACAGCAGCAGGTTGTTTCCTCGGCGGAGGGGAGTAGTGCGGTGCCAGGGAAAAGACGTCCAGGTCGTCCGAAGGGGAGCACGAAAAAGAACCTGCTCGCTAGCTCGCCAGTGCCGCCCAAGATCAAAAGGCCGGTGGGTAGACCGCGGAAGGATGGCTTTCCAGCAGGATCAGTCGGTCCGAGGGTAAAGAGGGAGAGGACGGCGCAGCCGCATATTTCAGCGGTGCGTGCCTTGAATATTCCGCTATGTAAATGACTGAGGGGAGTCCAGGTCCAGTATAGCGGTGTGGGTTACCCCGCGCAGGTGCCGTATGGATACTCCATTAGCGCGCCGATGCCACCAGCGATAGCCATGCCACCCGTGTTTCAGATCGAGACGACGACGACAACGACGACGGCGGCGGCGGCGGACGACTGGGCTGAGCTTGCGCGTACAAATCCCAACGCGTTCCTTGGGACGCTGTTGAATGCACTTACAGCACCTAACCCAGTGTCCAGCGCCGGACCTAGCGTCGAAGAAGCATTTAAATCGCATCTCGTATCTCTCGCACCAAGCCCTTCTCAAACCCAATCGCAACCCATACCCTCTCTTTATTCCATCCTCAAAACATTCTGGCTACCTTCAAGCCCCGCATATTTTTCTCTCACCGCTTCCGCGTCAACAGCCCGCACACCATCCGAACATCGTTTCCTTTACTGGGATCCGCAGCCGCTCGTATTCAACGGTATTGCCTGTCCAAATTGTTCTGCACCTCTCATAAACCGCGGACGGATCTCGTCAGGACCTGTAAAAATCTACGACATTGAAAAGCCATTTTTCATCGTAGGGTGCGAATATGCATGTCGTTCGCCGGCGTGTGTCGCCGCGACTTCGCCAGAGGGCCGCAAATTCGCTTCAACGGACTCCACTATCCTCCGATCATTACCCATGCTCCTCAAGGACGAATTTCCTGCTCGCCTTTTGCACGGCGACGCAGACACGGGAAGCGGACCGAATGTATGGAATTGGAAGGCAATGGGCGTGAGCACGGGTCTGTGGAACCTCGTCATGGGAGCATTACGTGCGGGTGTAAAGAAGGATGTCATTTTGAGGATGATTTGGGCTGTGCAGCACAAAGCTCCTGATGGCGTGGGTGAGCCTGCGGCGTTTGCGACTCTTCATGCGTCTGGGTCAGGGGATCAAGGGCACGGGACGGCGGCGGAGGATGAGAAGATGGACGAGGATGAGGATGAAGACGGGGAGGGCGACGGGGAGGGCGAAGAGATGGATGGACAGCCAGAGGTTGGCACGTCTGAGGCGCTGTCCGCCCAAAATCAGAACCAAAGCCAGGAGACCCAGACGCTCTCTTCAACGGTATTGGTATCCCATTCTTCTGCCTTTTACGGCTAATTGAACGCGTCGCTTCGTTCCTTTTTTGGCAGAATTTCCAGGACGCGTATGGTGACGCGTGGAAAGAAAATACAGCGATGACTGAGGCGCCTCAGCCTCAGCAGGGAGTTGCTGCTCCTATCGCCCATTCTGTAGCTGCTTCGGCGTCCGCGACTCCAGTGCCACACCAACATCAAGTCGCTGTACAACAACAACAACCCAACACCCCAGTACCTCAACAGCAGCAGCAGCAGCAGCCATCATTACCCCAATCTCAGTCGCTACAACAACAGCAACAACAGCAGCAGCAGCATCAACAGCAACAACAACAAGCTATGATGGCTCCACCCGCCATCTACCCATACACCACATACCCCTTCGCCGCATACATGCCACACCACATCATAAATGGCCAAATAGTACCCATCAACGTCGGCCAAGCGTCAGGAAGTAGCACGCCTATGCTCTCCGCCTCAACATCAGGGTCAAGTAGTAGCCTCAACCTCGCCAACGCTATCCCCGCCGCAGTCGCCGCCGCCGCCTCGGGGAGCATCAGCGATTCCATGGCTACAAACGCGCCCGATGCGTCTAACAACGCGCCGTCGACGTCGACGATCATGCCCGGGCCGCCTGTGAAGCGGAGTCCGCGACACTGTAGTAAATGCGGGTCGCACGATTGTAAAGGCAAGGGCGGACGCTCGTTCTGTATGAGTGCGTGTCAGGATTGTGGGAAGTTGGAATGTAGAGGGCGGAATAGTAGGCGGCCGGATAAGAAGTGTACGGAGGGGTGGAGTTAGGGGTGCGGGTGGAGGATGGGATGATAATTCAAGAAGAAGAAGGAACATTAACCTTGAACGCGAAAGTTTTGACCAAGTGTACAATCTATTTGACGCGGCGTCAATTGTAACATTCGCCTTGGAGTTCAGTGGATTGGCTCGTTTTGGGGGGATTTTTTCGCGTTGGGGTCTTTCTGGAGTTTTTTGCGCCTGTTTCATTGTGTACATACCTCGTCCGGTTATCAGCTATGGACGTGCTATACGGTTCGCAAGGCTTGTGTACGTGTACTTTACTTGTACATACCATGGACAGCTGCAGGATTAGTGTGCTAGGCAGGCGTAGGGTGTGTAGGATGGGGCCTAGTAGTCTAGTGAATAAAATCAATAATTGTACTTGACCTATTTGCCACCGCCCGCCGATACACACACATATATATAGTCTGCAGCTCTACAAAATGGGAAATTTCATTGGGAGAAAGAAGTCGTTTGATTCGATCATATAGGTCAGGGACAGCTCGTAGATTCAATGTTCGTGCGCATAGCATCGAATAATCCTCCAAAACCCGAACAAGGGGAAGTACAGTATTTTGGCCCAGGCATTCAAAAGGAAGAGGCAGTTCATGACAAGATGATTGAGTCAAGCACATGGATAGAAACCGTAGGCTAGTGGCGGGTCGAAGTACACGAACTTATATATCGTAAGGAGGCGGAGGCAGGAAGCAGATGAGCAGAGAGGTAATCCGGCGGTCACAGTATGTTCTCGTCGCCTGAGGCATTTCTCCATGGCATAGATCTAGAGTAGATGATAAGTTCTTATGATAACAAGGGAATGCTCATTGCAGCGCACCCCAGAACTTCAACTGAACGTTGGAAGGAACCCGTCCATCCCTAGCGAACCATAAGATATCTGCGCCGGTTCGACTTTTGATCGTCGAAAAGCGTGGATATGAACTGCTCTTGTTAAGGAACTATTTGTCCAGAGAGACGAACAGGATAAAGCGACTAATGGCACATATAGGCAGAGGTGAACTGCATAGACATTAGGACGATTCGGGGGGGAAGACGAAGCATCAAAACGTAATCGAGGTGGATCGACTCCGAGAAGATTTTTGGGAGAAATACGGAGAAGTAACGTCGCCCATAGTAGAAGAAGGTTCGTGGACAAGCTCTCGCGATTTCTCCCGATGCCTGCTGGAAAAATGCGCATCATCAACGTCATGGTTTTCCATTGTCACCAGTGTGATATTGATGCCGCAAGCCGCCAAATGCAAAAAATGATAGAATAACATTAAAATTTTACGATTCGTTATCGAAGTAAGCAGTGCTTTTTTCAAACAGAACCAGACGCTCTCTAGCTTCAAGCGCCAAAAGCAGACTGAAACCTTTGGACGAAGGTGCATTGGTAGCGGCGTTTGCAGGCCGTACGCGTGTTGCGATCAGTGATGCCATCAAGCGCCAATGACGTCACGCGTCACAAAGGCGTTGACGCTCTTTTTGAACTTTGGCGTCCATTTTTCAAACCACAACATCAACGTCTTATCTTCGCCATGCCCACAGTTTTCTTTCGCGCAAATTCGAATATAAATGCGAAAGAAATAGTCTTTAATCCTACAAGCTCGACAGATCTCACATGCGTACAGAATGCGCTCATTTCGAAACCGACCGAATCGCGGATGGAAAGAAAGATGGCGTATGTGCCACCATGCGAAACGTGTGGTCTGCGCTTGAAGTCTCGGGAATTCTCCTTTCTGGCAGGGCCACATAAATAATGCGTCTGAACTCGAGCGAGGCCCCATAACATCCTTTCACATTCATTTTTTCACGCACACAAATGCCTAACTTTTTGGTTCCTCTCCCCCCAACCCTTACTCCCACTTCCGAGTCGCAGGCGTTCTCGGGGTCATCCTTTTCTTTGTCTTCCAACTCTTCTCACAACTATTTTGGCCGCCACTCGCACACGTCTTCAGGCTCTGCGTATCTCACCGATCTCACACCTCCCGCCACACCCTCTCACACCAACAATGCGAAGGGGGCCGGGAAAGCACATAACGACGTTGGTCCTCGCGCTGGTTCGCTCAAGAAGGGCCACGAGGATCGCGAACGACGAGGTTTCCTTTCGGTCGACCAACCTGAAGACACCGGGTACGACAGCGACTGCGAAGGGGAGGACGCTCCCCTGCTTAATGCTGTCGACGCTGTTCTTGCTCGCCTCAAGAAGGCCAAGCCCACCGCCAGAACCCAACGCGCGCTAAAGTTCATTGAAGAGAACTCGAATTCCCCATCCGAAGCCGACAACCTCCTGGATGAGCCACTTTCTACGACACCTTCTATGCCGGCTATGAAGGTCGTTATCACGGAAGCGGAGGAGGACATCGGCGATAAATGGACTGGAGATTTCAACGACAAGACAAAGATTGAGGTGGGTTTCCCTTATCGTGTTCGTTTTTCTATACTAACGAGCTCATTTTCGTCGCAGGCCGAGATAGCCACCTCTACTGCAGAGGAAGTTGGAGCGACGCCCACACCAACCCAAGAGTGGTCCTTCCTTCTTGACAAGGGTAAAGCCCAGCATGATTCAGAGGTGGATTTTGAAGCTGCGTTCCACGATAGGACCGACGTACGTCGCATCATCATGTTCCTTATATTGCACTACTCACAACTTATATTGTTATAGGAGGCCGACTTCTTTCCCGACGAAATCAAGCTTCATCCTGCTAGCTCTTTCGCTTTCGGTACAGGCGGCATTTCTGGTTGGCGCGAAGAGCCAGCGTGTATCCTCGATGACCCCATCGACGAGGAGGGTTCTCTCTATTATTCTATGAGTCCCACCATGCCCGAACAACCTGTCCTCCGTCCCCGCGATGATCTTGACTGGACTTGCAGCCCTCTCTCTTTAGGCAGCCCCAGTCTCGTATATGACACCTCTGTCTCCATCTCGCAACTTATCTCCCCGAAGACCCTCGACGCTGTCGCAATGGCGGCGTCACCCCAAGTCTACAACAACTCCTACGACGACTCGAACCCTCTCATTTCCCCCCTTATCCCCATCTCCTCCCTCATGTTCGCATCTCGTCGCGCTCACCCTTCCCCCGACGATATGATCAGGAGAGGCCAGGACCTGGACCTGCCCACTTTGATGCGCTTGGAGATCGCTGCTGCTACTGCAGTGGCCCCGCGGCCGCGCTATCTCGACGACAACAGCCTGGTGCTCGGGGACACCCGCCCCAGCGGCGGTGTTGGTGTTGGATTAGGATTTGATATCCCAACTTCCGAACTCCCCGGAATGTCGTTCGCGTCGTGCAGCTCGCTCCCGTCGATATATTCGCAGCCTTCGTGGAATTCTAACATCGCCGGACCGACCACGAGCACCCCTCCTCAACAAGCTTGCGATTCTTTCGCCATGGAAGGGGTCGATGCCAGCGATGCGAACTCTGCGAAAGGCAGTGATGCGATGGACGTTTCGAGGACCCCCGCTCGGCAGGCGCTGAGCGATATCACTGAGGAGTCGATGTGGACGCCGTCGCGTGTGCTGGCGCTGGCGAACGTCGAATCCTCCAAGCAGTCCCCGGTGGTGGGCCTTGGCCTCGGCAGTCTTCTGGAAAGCACGCTGCAGTCGTCGTCGTCGATCTCGAAGCTCCGTTCGCCCCTTAACGATCACCTTCCTCCGAGTGTAAGCGTTGACATGATGGATGTAGTCGATGGTTTGGGTACGTTCTGATTTGTTCTGTATTGCGTTTTATTGGGAATAAAAATTCTCATTTTTTGCGATGCATTTTTTGTCTTTTTTTTTTTAAAGTCGGATTTTCAGAGCGCATGAAAGGCGCTTCTGTTATTCTGGAAGATGATGAATGTGGTGTGTATTTTTTTTTCTTCTTTTTTGTGCTTGGGTGTTATCCTGGTCCTCATCTTGAGCCTTTAGTTGATGCGGCCGGGATAGAGCCGCATTGTGTTCTCTCAGCTGTGGAGCAAGTTGTCGAACAGTATTCTGCTGGTATGTTATACGTTCCTTCGTTTGGTCGATACGAAACTAATACCTCGTTTTTGTTTCGTTAGTCGATCTCGTCGAGATTGAGCCACCACGTGTTCTCTCTGACGCTCCTCAAGTTATCAAACACTATTCTCCTGGTACATCATTACTTTTCCTGCTCCTGTGTTGACAAATCTAACTGCATCTCTTTCCAGGGATTGAAAACTGGCGTCGTTTATGTGCCGAAGTTGAACCAATGAGTGTTCCTTTGGACAACATCGCCCAATTTTCTCCTAGTACTGGCGACGAAAAAGCAGGTCCCTCCGCCACCGAGGTCGATCTCCCATCAGGTCTCTCGAAAGCGTCGAGTCTCAACTCGGACATCTATCATCAAGCCTTAGTGAGTATGCAAGGGTTCCCTTTCCCTTTGCAGTATTCCTCTGGCCGCGATGATATCCCCGCTGCAAACGAGGCGTCCCACCCTCTACTCTCCGAGGACGACCCTCGCAGCCCCGTTGCTCCTACCTGCCAAATCCGCCGCATCTCCCGTAGCTTCCCCACTTTGTCTACGCTCTCGGACATCGCTTATGTCCCCGTTCAAAAATCGCAATCTCCAGATTTCATCATCGAGGAGGTTCTGAGGAACCCTGTTCCTGTCCCTGTCGTGGCGCCCGCCTCCGTCGTAAAGTGTAAATGTGCGCACCATCACAACGACGCGCTTCCTTCCGAGCGCTCCAGCTTGAAGTCCAGTAAGAGCATCGAGGGAGTTGGGATGGGACTTCCGTCCAATCTCGCTGGTCGACCACCCCGCCCGCACGATGTCTCTGCCACCGAAGGCGACGATACGTCGAAGATGATGTCGAGTGCTGAGGAGTGCCAGAATCTGGCTAAACTTTCACGCGCCTCTCCTTCGAGCGATTCGAGTACAAGTTCGCCCACTTTCATGGTCTCGGAAGACCGGGGTGGATCGCGGTTCTTCTTCAGAATTCCAAAGTTCGCCAAACGCAGCTTGTATGCCATCGAGGAAGTCTCATCGCCTCTTGGATCATCCTCGACCAGTTCCTCCCAGACCGCAACCTCTCCCGGTCGCCTCTTAAGCGCGGCATGGTGCGACATCACCAGCCGCCTCCTCTCTCCCCGAAAATCGAACCGCTCCAAGTTCTCCGTCTCCCCAACCTCACAAACTACCATAATTTTGCCCCTCGCCGGCGCTTCAGGCGACGCACGATCCTCTGCTCCCGCACTTACTCAGCTCTCTGCTACCATTACTGAGGTTTCTTCCTCATCACTCTCGTCTCCATCTCCATCTCTATCTCCGTATCCCACAAAGGACATTTCATGCCTTCCTGTGCCTCCCCTTCTCGTTTCTAGACAGCCCCGATTCGATATGTTTAGCCGAATTTCAGCGTTCTCTCATTCGCCTTCCACCCCTGTTAACGAGGGTGGTATGTCTCCCGGTGTGGTGGAACATTTGGACGCTCCTCGTGGTTTGGGGATCTTCAGACGCAAGGCTAGTCCCACTACCCCCTCCGACAACACCAAGGTGAAGAAAGGAAGTCGTTTCAAGCCTGCTCTCGTCCGGAGATTCCAACTCTTGTTTTGATGCTTTTGATTACACGGACATGGACCGTCATAGACATTTTTTTACGTATCTTCTCATGCTTATAGTATCTACGTAGTGATGTTCTCTTAGCTTATGGACAATATGATTCGTGCTGTGCTCATCGTTTTTGTTGTTTGAATGAGGTGCTACTATCACATCGATGTAATAAGTTTTTGCAAAAGAAAATTTTTGTATTTCCTCTGATTAACGCCTTTGGCGTACAGAAATTTGCCGATGTCCTGTGGTCGTCGTTCTTTTTATAAGTAACGAAAAGAAGGGATAGATAAGAAAGCTTCAAACAGCTTCACGTTCTCATAAACGCGGATCATAAAATTCGTGCCGAATGCCACTGAACTTCGGCCGGTGCTTCGTTGCCGGCGGAATGACTATCTCCCGACCTCTTATAATCGCCGCACCTCCAGGTGGGTTGCAGGTTTGCAGCGGTTTATTTCTGAATTCTCTTTTTCTCACCCACATCCTTTTCTGGACAGAAAGCAGGTTAAAAGGACCTCGCGGGATGTCTTTTATTATATTCACTTCCTTTCCCCCCGGTCAATTTCCCCCATGAAATGAGCGACGAGGAGAAGCACGCGAGTGGGTCCTTGGACCAGCCTGTTTCGACTATGACAAGCGAAGTGACGACGCAGTCGACGCGCGATGTGGACGAGTCGAAGTTCACGAAGAATGAGAAGTGGTTTATTGTGATTTTTACGGCTTTCGTTGGATTTTTCAGGTGGGCCGGCTTCAATATATCTTCATCTGAATGTGCTCAAGCTGGTTTATTTAGTCCACTCACAGCAAACATTTATTTCCCTGCCATACCAACTCTGGCGAAAGCGTTCAACAAGTCTACTGAGCTTATCAACCTTACGGTGATATGCGATAATAACCGTGGCGGTCTGAATATCTGCTAATGCTCGTCTGCAACAGGTGACGATGTACGTGGTTTTACAAGGCTTCGGTAAGTTCAGAAATGAAGCTAGCGATTGTGTACACCTTGAATCTTGAGCTCCTTGTCTCCTAAACAACGTCTGACACTGTTCATTCTCTGACGACCTACCACCCCTTGTCGATCCATGTTCTCACTACATGCTTTCCTTCAGCACCTATGTTCTGGGGCCCCGTGTCAGACCACATCGGACGCAGACCAGTCTCTGCTGCATGTCTCCTTATCCTATCTCTATCCTGTGTCGGCCTCGCGCTCGTCCCAATCTCAGATTTCTGGCTCCTGATGCTCCTGCGGTGCATCCAAGCCTGTGGCTCTGCGAGCACCATCGCAATCGGTGGGCATTCCCCTCTGCTTGCTGACTCTGGAGAATGACTAAATCGACTCGCATTTTGACTCCATTCACTTGTTGCGTTATTGGGTATTTTTATATAGGAGCTGGTGTTGTGGGTGATATCTCGAGCAGAGCAGAGCGTGGCGGATTTTTTGGAATTTTTTCCCTGGGTCCCACCGTCAGTTCGCTTTATTCACAACATCGTCACTTCGGATTTTGGTTTCCGTTGCTGATTTATTTTAAGTAGTCCGGTCCTGCGTTCGGTCCTGTCATTGGAGGAGCTTTGGCTGGTCATTTTGGGTGGAGGTTAGTGCGTTTGTCTGAAGGCTCAAGTTCAGGGTTTTGATGTTACTTTTCGATGAACAGAGCTATCTTTTGGTTTTTGTGCATTTGCGCATCAGTCTGCTTTACGTTTATAATCCTGTGAGCTATTTGAAACTCCCAATTTTGGAAAGGATTCAGGATCAAATGCTCATGATCTTATTCCCCAAGCTTCCAACCAGAAACACTGCGTCCCATCGTAAACGCAGGCCGCGACACAACTTTTTTAATCTACAAACCCGTCATCCCAATCATAGGGCGCAACAAACCTCACCCCCTCCCCGCCCCCACCCTCGTCCCTACCCCAAAACCCCAAATCGCACGAAACCCCTTCCGCCTATTCCTCAACCCCGACGTCTCCCTCATGCTCGCCATCAACGGCATCATGTTCACCACATTCTACGGCGTCCTCGTCCCCCTCTCCTCCCTGTTCGTCACAACGTACCCGTTCCTCACGCAGACCACGATCGGGGTGTGCTTCATGTGCATTGGCGCGGGGACGGTGTTTGGGTCGTGGTCGTCTGGGCGGATATTGGATATGGAGTATAGAACTTTCAGGAGGAGGGCAGAGCGTGATTTTATGAGGAGGGGAGAAGGGGATGAGGGGTTTGATATTGCGAAGGAGGAGAATTTTCCGTTGGAGAAGGTTTGTTATGATATGGTTTCATCGAGGGCGCAGTTGGTTAATGGTTTTCTTTTCCCACCTTGATAGGCTCGCCTTAGGTTGATGCCTTATTATATATGTGCTATAGCGGCGCTCTGTGCGGGGTACGGTTGGGTTATCGAGAAGAAAGTCCACATTGCGGTCCCTTTGATAATGCAATTCATTGGTGAGCAGAATAATTTATGTGCCGTTAATTTCTAGTAGAATACTTAAATCAATTCCCCCATACTGTATTCGTACTTAAGCTGGATGGATCACCATGGCAGTCATGAACGCAACATCCACCCTCAACATCGACCTCGTCCCAGGTCAAAGCTCCTCCGTAACCGCATGTGTAATTACCCCATCTCTCCCACCATCCTGACACCATCCTCTCATTCACTCACCTATCTCACTAGAACAACCTCGTGCGATGCAGCCTCACAGCCATCCTAGTCTCCGTCATCCAGCTCATCATCGACAAAATCGGGATAGGATGGACTTACGTCCTACTCAGCGGCTTTTCGCTCATGTCGCTGCCGCTTGTTTATATCGGGGTGAAGATTGGGCCAAGATGTCGCGTGAGAAGGCAGTTAATGAGGCAGGCACAGAGCTTGCAGGAACAGCAGGCGCAGGCGAAGCCTAGAGTTGATTTGGATTCGAAAGAGGAACTTGAAGAAGGTTCAGCGAAATAAATGAATTGGGGTTGATGTAAAATTGTAGCCGTACGTTGTAGCGCCCATCTGACTAGAGATTTTGATGCTTGTAGCGCGTTACTGGCTGAGGAAGTTGCAATAGCGAGAACGGATTCAATCATATGTGTAGGCTGAAAGCTGCGCAGGTGATTCTCCACGAAGACACCCATTGAAGCGTAGGCGCTTAACAGGGTTAAGGCCAATTCCAGTCCAGATATCTCATTTCAAAGTATATTGCAGACCACGACGAGTCCGTGCTAGAGCGACGCAGCTACAGGTCCATGGAGTAAGCATTTTCGTGATACTGTGATATTTTACAGTCGAGACGTCGCAGAAAGCCGCAAGGTAAAAATCAACGAGGCTGAATGGTAGTTCTCAGCAGCGCCCGCTTTATGGCCTATATTTGATACGAGCAGCGAAATGAAAGCAAATGGTTGCACACCTCATTGATCCATAGTTTCGCGGCCGCACAGGTGACTCTCTGCCGACAATCCTATTGATAATCAAAGGCCGTTCCAGTCACCAAGACCCAGAGGCACAGAGGCGCCAGTGAGTCAGGATTGTGCAGAACAACGGTTGTTCGTCGATGCAGAAAGCGAGGACTTCCATAGGGTGTGAGGTCAATAATACCAAGAATACTGGGCCATGCAGGTACACTGGTTCCACTATAAGCCGCTGGGCATGACGAGCACGCCTCGTACCAAGAAAAGTTTCCCCTCATTCCCCGCAACGCGGGTACAGTGCCAACAACGCCGCAAATCCGAGAGGCGCCTTATGACTTCTGCATGTGGCATACGATCATGCTGGAGTCGTAGCCCATGGAATATTGACAATTTGGTCGTGTCTTGAATTGTCTGAGCACCCTGGTAAGAAGAAAGATACACGAGAGTACTTCGTGACGGCCAGGTGTAAAGTTGAGGAGGAATTAAGCCGTGTCATACATGTCGCCATTGGCTCGCCTTCTTGAGATACTTTTCCTGGGTGCTATTGGACGCTCTGGAGCGCATGGACTTATAACTTATAAGTAGATGCGTAGGAAGGAGAAGGAGAGCAAGACGTTCCGACGGAGTCGCTAGGGGTTATTTGTCCGTGTTATATTTGGGGGGCGAATGGGGGATTTCACGTGCCTGGAGAACCTTGGCCCGTCGGATGTGGGGAAGGATTGGATCCGGTCCCAGGTATCACCGACCGGGAACGAGTTTCTAAAAGCCAATCGCTCTTCTGTAGCCGACATCTACTACTGTCGTCCCCCGCCATGCCTGCTCAGTCGAAACCGGTTCAGCAACTCACCCCCTTCGCATCGGCGCTCGCTGGTGCGCTAGGGGGGTGCTTCAGCACTGCGTACGTCCAGTTTGCGGGGTAGTTCAAGCGGAATGCTGACTGTTGATCTGCAGAGTTGTTTACCCTATGGATGTGTATGTCTTTATCTGGCTTCGAGCGTGCATCTTTCTGACGGTATGTATCGTGCAGCGCGAAGACGCGTATTCAAGCTCTTCCAGCAGACACCAAAGGGAAGGCTAAGGACCTCTCCTTGACCTCCGTTATCCTCAAGATTTACAAGCAGGAGGGCTTTGCCGGACTGTATCGGGGCTTTGGTGCGACCATGTTGAACACATTCTCTATGCGTAAGCACCATCCGCGATCGTATCAGAACCTACCATGCTAATATCCAGCAGAATATGCTTATTTCTTCTTCTATTCTCTCGTGAGGTCGAAATACATCAAACGTCTAACGAGCAAACTCCCTCCCGGCTCAAAATTACCCCCTCTTTCAACGGCTGCAGAACTAATCCTCGGGGCCATTGCCGGTGCCTTGGCACAAATTTTCACCATCCCCGTCGCTGTCATCGCCACCCGCCAGCAAGTCGGGCGGCCAGAGAAGCCCAAAGACGCAAATGGCAACGGTTCAGACAGCGAGCTCGACGACTCCTTCCTCGGCGTCGCGCGGGAGATTGTCGAAGAAGAAGGCGTGACCGGCTTGTGGCTCGGGCTCAAGCCAGGACTGGTTCTGACCGTGAACCCCGCGATCACCTACGGCGCGTTCGAGCGGGTAAAGAGCCTAGTGCTCATTGCGCGGGGTACGGCATCGACAAAAATGGGTCCTTGGCTATCATTCGTGATCGGAGCTCTGAGCAAGACCCTCGCTACAATCGTGCGTTGAGTCATATTGTTTTCTATCTACCGCGACTCATCGGTTTCGCTTTGCAGGTCACATACCCTTATATCATGGCGAAAGTGCGAATCCAGGCTCGCAGCGCTGATGTCGAAGAGGCGCTCGAGCACCGCGAGGAGCTCCCCAAATCACACGAATTCCACCACAAACACTCCAAGCACGTTGGTGCGCTCGATATCCTCGCCCGCGTATGGAGGCAGCAGGGTTTTACTGGCTGGTACCAAGTACGCAATTACCCCCCTCCGTTCTGATGCTTTTACTAACCCAATCCATTTATAGGGAATGGAAGCCCAAATTACCAAAGCAGTCATCTCACAAGCTCTGCTATTCATGTCAAAAGAGCAATTCGAGCACTGGGCTCTCGCAATCATGATTTTCGCTGCTCGTTTCTCTGCAAGTCGCCAATAGATATTTGCAGAGCGGTGTTTGATCATTCATACGACGGTAGTTGTAATCTCAAAACATATACATTTGTAGACTTTTCTTCTCTTCATCGCCATCGTTTTTTTACACTTATATATCCTATCATTCTAGTAGCATACATTTCTCATAGCACCTACAGGACAAAATATAGGTTGATTTACTGACGTTGTGTTATGAGTTGGGCTAAATGAGCACGGTGGTCTAAAAATATCTTCGTTGCGTTATTTTTAGAAGCCTCGGGTTGCGGCCCAACCAGAATTGACCCTCGAGAGTCGAGATTACTCTTGACAAAGCTTATTCCGGCGTTTATAGTACGTATATACATTCAGCCTTACTAAAATTAAAGCGACGTCTGCAATCCTCCTACGTTCCATCTCTTCGGTTGTTCAAGGACAGAAAGTGACCGTCCAAGTCTTATCGCCCGCCGAGCATCCTCTCACTGGCGAGTCGTTACCGCAGCCGCTCAAATCCTGTTACAAAAACATTCCGTCAGTAACGTCATTGATAATTTGTTATTGCCACACAAGACCGGAAGGAAAACTTACGCCGGGCGGGTACGCGTTCGTGCAGCCGCAGTTTACGTTCGTGCATGTGACGGTGTCGCAGCCGCTAACTGCGATGCGGATGGATTGGGTGAAGCCTTGGATGTTGGAGATGTCGTATGCCTGTACACAACCCAACCAAAAATTAATTAATTGAGTATACCAGAATTATCTCGGGTTTGTTAATTTTGGATTCAGAAGTACTGACCTGAGGAGTGAACTGGCTCCCAGTGTCCAGGTTATATTCCGTCACGGTGCAGCTTTCGCCTGAAGCACCGCAATTACCGTTCTGGTTGAAAATACGCCCGTTCCACTACAAATCGTGTCAGTTTTCGTTAGCTTAATATAGCTACTGAAGGGCTCATACCTGGCGGTTAATATGCAAAGTCTGCGACTGGCCTGCTCCGAGAGTATTTGGCTGGGGTCCGGTGTACGAGATGGCAGGGTTGGGCTAAATAGGGGTTTATTCATTGACGTCATCATGAGCGTCTAATTCCTTCGTGTGGTAGAGGGAGGGGACTTACAACTCCTCCAGATCCGGGCGTGCTGCAGCGGGGCGAGTAACCGCAGTTGGTGTTAGCGATGACGGGTTTGACGCTTCCGCCACAGTTGTTCTTGAAGACGACTTATAATAAATAAAAAAAGGGATGAGTGTAGTCCAAGATGAGTACTGGAAGGAGAGAACTCACAAGTGTGGTCCGCATAAGCAAGCGAAGCGACGCTCAAAAGCGAGAGTGCAGCAAACGCAAACGTATTCTTGAAAAACATCGTAGTGGTTGTTGGTGAAATTCTAACTTGGATGTTGTCTGTAGAAAAGTCTCCATTCCTGCCCCAGTATTTATACTGTTGCTTTGCCCCGTTGGATATCGGAGGATAAATCATACCAAGGCTGTAATGGTAATCCCAGCAACCTCATGATTTCAGACCGTCCCATGAAACCCGCATGATCATCTCCAATGGCCCGATGTATGATCATGAGGTTGGCGGTCTAGCGGGCATTATTTTCAGCAACGGAGCTATGCATCAGATATTCATCATGCCGAACTGAACAGCATGGTCGCCGCGCGAATTGAGGTGCATAGTGTCCAAGTGGCCAAGTGTGCAGATACAAATATGACGAGGCGGCTAGTAGCGTACCGGCGGCAATGGACAATTGGCCTTCGTCTAGTTCTGACTTCTGGACTGTCAATGTACTCTACATATGGACGACCGTGATGCGAGGAGATACTATGTTGAGTTGGAAAGAGTGTAGAGAAGCAAGGTTCGAATATGATTGATGTTCTCAAATTCGATAGCAGCGGATTTGTTGCAATGTAAGTGAACTAGCAGAGGGTCTAGTGCTGACCGCTGAGCTCCAAGTTAATCTCGCCGTAAAGTGTGGATCAGATGCCTCCACCCCTCAGATTTTTATCCTACATAGACCGCCATCATAGCTCGTTCTGGTTGGTCATGCCACAGCAGAAAGGATATTTTTAGAACAGACGCCCATTAATAGCGCTAAATGAGCGTCACGCAGCCACCGGACTAGACCAGTGCACAAAAAGGTATCCACTTAGACAGCTTCGGTCTCCAATTTAGTCTGAAATATGGATGTATATAATCCTACGATTCGGATGCGACGTAGCCTTCGGAGCAGCGGTATGGATATCCATCGGCATAACGTCTTCTTTGCATTCTAGAGCAGAATCGAGAGGATAGCCATCTACTATGTCATGTGCGATGGATCCTTTAGAGGAGTCTTATTGTCCAAAGATCATTTCCAAGGCTGAAGGCTGGCCAGACTAACGCATGGGCATGGTTGAAGGACTAGCCAAGATATATTGGAATTTTTCACGGTGTTGATGGCCCGAACTTTGACGACTTCGTGAAACGACTTCTTTCCTAGATCAAAAAGCATGTGCGCATATAGGTCTCGACCAAAGAATTAGCTCAAGACGAGCCTACTCAGTACGCGCCTCCACATCCGGATGACTGACGAAAGGCCACACCGGCCCCCCTCCCTCAACTCCACTTTCGCCTTCCGCCGCCCGCCTCCCCGTAACGCCCAACACGCGATACTGCCCACCCATACCCTCTTTATCCACAAGCCTGAACGCCGCACCCCAGAGTCTTTCCCGTTCCGCTTGCGTCGCCGCGCGTTGCATTAGTCCTTGAAGACGAATGGGAAGCCCCATGCCGTGTAGGAAATCGCGCTGGTCGAGCGGGCCGTGGGTTGCGACAAGGTCGGCCATTGCTTCGGAAAGGTAGGCAAAGTCGACATTGGCGGTGAGGTCGGCTGTGCCAGGAGCGTGAAAGGGATCGACGATTTTGTGGTTTTGGAAAGCCTGTGCGAAGATGTTATTAGATGTTATTTTATGCTTAAGAATGGGTATTTGTATTATACGTACCCTGAGCGAGTTGTCGAATGCGTGATTGGCGCCATAGTCAATGATCAGCCCTGCGCCTCCAATAGATAGCTCCTCTTCAGCACTTCCGGTGGCAAGTAATTCGCCGACTTTACGCGCTATTCTAAACGAAGTTGGGGATACCTCGAGCGTTGAGCCCGTTGGGAGCTCGTTGAACCTGGGTGACGACAACCCAAGAACGGTTGATATGGGTGTGGGTTGCGGCGCTAGGACATAGCGGAAGGATGATGTAGACTCTGAGGTTGATGCAGCAGGCTGTGAGGTTGCATTGGACTCGGCGCTATCGCTTTCTGTTTGAGGTTTCTCCTCAGCCGTTGACGCGACGAGAACTTCATGCCAAGTGTTGTTTTCTGCTTTCTGCTTAGAACGTCAAGCAAAGTCCGACTAGGCAATGATGGTCATACCTTCAGAATATGAATTGGCAGCGCGTCGAAGAACTCGTGCGCTACCAGCATGGTATATTCCGTTGAACTTGAGGATAGGTCGTTGATAGAATTATGCCAGTGTAAATGGACATTGGGATGGTTGGCGGATTCTAGGTGTGCCTTTTGGGTTGCTCGCATTGACAAACTTGTTTCTACGAGGTGGACATTGATGGTCCTTTTGGGGATGAATTGCAGGACTACCTATAAAACTTGTCGAACGACATGTCGGAAAAACATCAAAAGAAAACTTACCCGTAGAATATCTCCCATTAGAGTTCCTTTCCCAGGTCCCAGCTCAACGATTCTCAACGGAAGTTCTTTCCCAAGTGCATGGTATTGCGAGATCAGCCACACTGCAATGAGCTTATTCGAGGTTCAGCGATTAAGCCACGAAACTGATTCTTGTCATACCTCGCCGAACATCTGAGTAATTTCAGGACTCGTGATGAAATCTCCTTCCGCTCCGAACACGCTATTCTCGGGGTTCATGTAATAACCACGCGTTGGATGCGACAGGCATTGCTGCATGTACGTTGCAAAGGGAAGCGGACCTGCAAGCTGACCGTTCGTGAATCATACTTCGATGACCAAGTCATAGCGCGAATGAGCACCTTTATTCGGTCAAGCAGGAACTGTTCCACGACAGTCTTCTTTTCCGACGCTGCATGGTGGTTGAAACGACATGAAATTGGTGTCCGCAGACCCTTCGACTGCAGGGACCGTGCGATTCGCCAGGAAGGACGAATCAGAGAAGACCTTCCAGGTATCTAATAAAGCTATCAGCACGGAAATAGACTCAACTCTTGACTCACTCGACTCACCATATGTTGGGAAACGGAGAAGAGCGTGCCGGAACCGCAAACGACGCGACCGAGCTGTGACATTCTGTGACTGACTCATCTCTGTGACTGCCTTAAAAAACTTGTAAGGGTCGAATTATCTAATCGTTATAAATAACAGTTATCTTGCTCTACATCAATCCATTCAACCCTTCCCCAACCTTCCCGACCTCTTACCCCACTTCTCTACTTAAAAAAAACCGCATAAGGTCACCCAGGATTATACCAGCATCATGGCTACCCGTGAGTCACAGAAATTCTTCGGATCGGCTTTTTTTTAACAGAGAGATCAGGTCTTCAATTTGAAAACCACAGCGATATCGGCGTCTTCGCCAAACTGACCAACAGCTACTGCCTGGCTGCAATCCAAGGCAGCACAAACTTTTACTCGGCCTTCGAGAGCGAGCTCGGAGATGTTATTCCCATCGTGCACACCAGCATTGGCGGCACACGGATAATTGGCCGATTGACCGCAGGTGCATTGCAAAATTTTCTCTATTTCAATACATCTTCTCATCATTTTCCGTTTAGGAAACCGCCATGGACTGCTCGTGCCATCAACGACGACAGACCAGGAGCTACAACACCTGCGCAACTCGCTTCCCGACGCCGTAGCCATTCAACGCGTAGAAGAGCGTCTGTCGGCCCTCGGAAATGTCATCGCGTGTAACGACTACGTCGCGCTCGTGCACCCAGACGTCGATCGCGAGACGGAGGAAATCATCGCGGATGTGCTTAAGGTGGAAGTCTTCCGACAGACTATCGCCGATAACGTGCTTGTGGGCAGCTATTGTGCGATCACGAATCAGGGCGGCCTGGTACATCCTTTGACGAGCGTACAGGATCAGGATGAGCTGAGTAGTTTGCTACAAATACCTCTGGTGGTGCGTACTTGTGCGATCTGAAAGGTAGCTTGTTTTGATTTTTCTTTCTTTTTTTCAGGCGGGTACAGTGAATCGTGGTTCAGATGTGATTGGCGCTGGCCTGATCGTGAACGATTGGTGCGCATTCACTGGACTAGAAACGACAGCGACGGAAATCAGCGTGATCGAGGCAACTTTCAGTGCGTTGTCTCTACAAATCTGCTCATTACTCCCAACTAATGTGTACTACAGAGCTACAAGGACAAGACTCAACAGCTGTCATCGGCGAGATGCGCGATGCCCTAATCGACAACTGGGCATAAAACATCTCTGGATTCTCCGATTCCTTCTCTATTGGTTCCATGCTATGCGCAGTCTCACGAGCGACCGTTTGTACACACACAATGTATTTTTTAAGACACTCTTAAGACGAGATTTCTTTACGACGGCGCGTCACGCATGTGCACGAGGAATCATATTCGTGGCATCATCCTCTAAACTGCTCTTGAAATCGTCAGCGCTGTTGGTTTTTGCGTCGGACGACTACGAGCTATCCAAGATCTCTGCCGTATTCCTCAGTACCATCTAGAAAACATTGAAACTAACATTCAATATGGCCACCGAAACATCTTTTAACTATTAATCAAACTCTCGCCATTCTTTGTCAGGATACGGCATATAACTATGGGAACCGTCTACGTTTATAGATTACATCTAAACTTTACAGCCGAATTCGACGAGAGTAGAGGAAACCGCGCTTGTAATTCCTGAAGAAGCCAGCTCTGAAACGTCTGGTCATCGATCGAAACTTCAATCGCGACAATCTTCAAGGAAGTCCATTCCCGACTGTTGAGTGTTGTATCCAATGCACTGCATCGCTTGATGGTACCGTCGTTGAGCTTAGAAATAAAAAAACTCATAGAACTATGAAGCTCAATCTTCTCCAGGACATTCCGATGCTGCCGGATTTTGATGAATTCATTAGTGAGCCTGGCAAAGGATCCAGAGAACTAGTCGCTTTGTTATGTATAACGATTTCCCTGAGCGTCTCGAGGGAAGCATATACTGATTGAAATAATATGCCCGACAGAGTGACAGGACGCGCGTCCACTAGATCCAAAGTACACATCAGTCCTACTATATTTCATATGAATGTGAGATGGAAATTCACCTGTCAGCTCGATAGAGACGATTTTGTTTGTTTTTGCCAGGATCTGTCGAGTCGCGCTGACGTCTTCGTCCCAATACAGCGAGGCAGAATACCTTCTGGGGTTTGTGAAGTCAAAAAAGAGCTGACCATTAGGCTACGCTAACGTCAAAATGGAGTCCAGAGACTTTGCACCAGCAGTCCCTATGCTCATGGAATATTCATCCAGGACAATCGAACGCGTGGGCAGGACCGAGGTCAGATCAAGCACCGGTTCACTTACTGCGTAAAGTTGAAGACAGCGCAGATTAACACAGCGCGTCAACACAGAGAAGCGGAATTGGTGGAAGAATGACAGTTGGAGGGAACCGATCATTGGGAAAAGATGGAAGAATGCTTCCTGCAGACATCTGGGGATGGTGTCCCAGGACTCCGACCGTCCCATATGTCCCTTTATTTCCAAGTGTTGTACACGTCTGAATTCCTTGATAGCACTCGCAAGAATTAAGGACGCCTTGTTTTCGCGCGAGTCGTAGTTGTAGTTCACTGCCACCTTCAATTTCCGAACGTAGTTGGCAATGCCAGGTGAAGAGCCCAATACCTCGAGAAACTTTAACTCGTGGAATCCATATCCGAGGGTCACAGAGCAGAAGAAATGCCTCCTGCAGGAATGAAGAAATAAGCTGCTAGCTAGGGCGCAGGCTTTAAGAGAAGTGTGGCTTGCGTCGTCCATGTCGGCGACAAGATCAATAATAATGTCGACGACGTCCAGGGGGAAGGACTGTTCTCCAGCCATACGGAATGTATCGTAGGAAGCTCGGATAGTGGAAGTTGAATATTTCTGTGGGGTCGACGAGATAGAAGTAGGAATCAAAGAGTGGGAGCGAAACCGGACGATTCAGAATTTGAACAACGCTTTTCCGACGCGCTTAAATTCCCCAAATTCAACTTCCCACACGGTCAGTAAGCCACAAAGGACTCGTGCCTGCGCGGTGACGCCATTCCTGTAAATACAACCATGTAGAGGCATTCAGCGCACACGGAATCGACATCTTCATTTGTTATATTCGTTCGAGTACTAAAACAAAGGACCACGTAATCGGCATTTCTGTGTAAATTTCGAAAAGTAAATCAATGTACTATAAAGCAGCACGCAAAAGTATATACTGTATATTGTTTATTCCTAGGAAGGAACAGTATTTGTCTTGATATTATTCACGAAAAGTTCATAGGCAATATTCTTGCTGGCCAAAAGAATAGGGAGTTGAGGCGTCCATACAAGTTTGCGCAGGGTGACTTTCCAGTATATACCAGTGAAGATATTAATCGAGGCGATTTTCAAACAAGACCAGCCAGGAGGATTGAATACCTTATCGAGTTCGTTCCATTGATTGTTAGGAGCAAGTTCGACGTCAACATTGATATGAACATATATTTCAAGCTCCTCCAAAATATTTGGTCGGTCTCGCATGACAATGAGTTGATGTGGAAGGTCGTTCAAAGGATCTGAATGACGATCGTGAAGGCATCGACGTATGATCATTTTTCTCAGTGATTTTGGTGACTGGAACAGAACCTCAGAAAATTGTCCATAGTTGCAAGGGTATTTCACTTCAATCGACGAACCTCAATATCATCAACGCCTGAAACGTTATCCATGAGATGAAAGCTTACCGTGTAGATCAATATGCTGCAGCTGTGTAGTTGTTTTCAAGATCTGTCGAATTATTTCGACATCTTCAATGCAGTTGCATTGAGCGACGTATTTGGAAAGATCTCGGAAATCAAAGAGGGGTCGGTTTTTGAAGTCTGTCATTTTTATGATGTTATCCGTGAACACCGAGCTCCCAGGTCCTCCGGAGTATTCGATGAGGGCGATTGATTGTATGGATGTGGGAGGAAGCGTATAAGACGCTGGCGTGACATCCTCAACAAAAAGAGCTCGCAAATTAGAGCAATGCGTCAAATTCGAAATGGGGAATTCGTGGAGGCTGCAAAGGCTCAGATAGGTAAGATTTGGTAGATGAAGCATGTCGAAAAGAGCATCCTGAAGACAATTGGCGACCTCGTTCCAGCCAACGAAGCTGCGACAGTTAGACTCGATCGTCAAATGTTGTACCTGTGTAAATCTTCTGAGGATCTCCGAAAGTTCTTGGTACTTCGGAAGACTGTCGGATCTGCTGTGACAAACGCCAAAGTTGACCTTGCGGACGTATATAGCGATTTCTGGCGCTCGATTCAGCAGCTTGATGATTTGGTGCGGAGAGTGTTTGCGGCGTTGTCGCGTGAGGTATGAATGGTTTGCATCCAATGCGATAGATGAAAAAATATGTCGTCTACAACGATGGAGAAGATATCGGCAAGCACGAGCGCAAGCCCAGAGAGAGGTATGTGAGAGGTCGTCGATGGTGGCTAGGTTGTCAATTATGACTTCGATGATGTCTAGAGGTATTGATAGTTCCCCGGACATAATTCATATAGTATGGAGTCTGAAGTGGGATTGGAAAGGCACTGCAGGTGGTAGTAAAAGGAGAGAAAGGTGAGGGGCGAACCAGGTGCGAACACGCCAGACACAACCGGCAATAGCCGGCAAGAGGCAACGACCTGCAACGACCTTGACCTAATCACCTCTCGATATCTTTATTTGTTGTTCTTGGTTCATTGTGAAAAAAGTTCTATAGCTTTTCCAATAAGCTTGTAAACCTCCTAGTCAGCCTTGCTTGGTTTGCTCCAATGAATAATTACAATACATTCTGTACCAGAAAAATATAGACGAATGTCTTCTTGTAAATGCAAAGTAAACTTTAACGTAAGACTCTACATAGAGTATATTATTCAGTCCTTCGGAGAAGCGGTACGTATCTTGGTGCCATTTATGAAGAGCTCGAAAGCGATATTTTTGTTCACCGAAAGGAGAGGGAATTGGGGTACACGTTTGTTATTGTGAAGGTTCCAGTAATAGGAAATAATGCGTATTGAAATAATCTTCAAACAAGGCCAGCCGGGAGAATTGAACAGATTATCGAGTTCGCGCCATTGAGCACTGGAGCCCCATTCTGAATCAGCAGGGAGAAAAGCACGAATTTCGAGCTCTTCCAGAATGTTCGATTGTTCCTGGACGACATTAAGTTCATTTGGAAGATCGCTCAAAGGATCTACACCTCTTCCGATAATGTTGTGATGAATAACCATTTTTCTGAGTAAATTTTGTGTACGGAAGAGAGTCTCAGAGAAATGATTAAATTTGCAAGGATGGGCCACTTCCGGAAAATAATATCAACAATCAATTCAGGTGTTTATTGATGAACGAGAGCTTACCGTATAGATCGATATATCGCAGCTGCACAGTTTCTTTCAAGATCTGTCGGATTGTTTCGACATCTTCTACAGTGGTGCAAGAAGTAACGAATTTGGTGAGCTTTTGAAAATTGAAAACGTGCTGTCCTTCGAGGTCTTGCATCGATACAATTTTAGCCGTGGCCATCGAGATCCCACTTCCTCCAGAGTATTCGTTAAGGACAATTGATTGTGTGATTCTTGCAGGAGAGAGCGTATAAGATACTGGTTCCACACTTTTGATAAAGAGGAATCACAAATGAGAGCAACGCGCCAAATTCCAGATCGGAAATGCGTAGAGACCCGATAAGCTGAGATAGTTGAGATTCGGGAGATGAAACATGTTGAAAAGAGCGTCCTGAAGACAATCAGCGAGCTCGTTCCAGTCGGCTCTTATCTGGGGATCATCAGACTGGATTGTCAGCCGTCGTAGAAGGGTAAATTTTTTGAGGATATCGGAAAGTTCTTGGCCCTTTGAGCGACTGTAGGAATTTTTGGATTGGCCATAAGAAGCAGCAGCGTGGAAGTCGAGCTTGCGGACGTAGGTTGCAATTTCAGGCGCATTTTCCAAGAGGATTGTAAATTTGTGCGGAGACCGTCTGTGGCGATTTTTCTTTGTGTATGAGTGGTCTGCTTTCAGTACAATAGATGAATAGATATGTCTTCTGCAGCAGTGAAGGAAGTATCGAGAGGCTCGAGCGCAAGTCCGGAGTGAGGTGTGTGAGGTGTCGTCGATGGTGGCCAAGTTGTCAATGATGGTATCGATGATTTCCATAGGTATGGATATTTCCTTCGACCCAGACATGATGTATGTAGGGTGGAGTCCAAAAAAAGTCAATAGTAGAGGCGCCGCAATTGGTGGTAAAAGGAAAAGAGTGAGGTGAGGCCTCGAGGTGCGATACTGAGCCGGCGATTGCCGCCACTAATAGACACCAAACATCGCCGAGTCAGCAACAGCTTGTGTGATCAACCTTTCGCCTTCACTCTTCCTGGCGCCCAAAAAACCCTTACGCGTTTACAAAACCAGGAACTAAATCGTCTCCAATACACAATGTCATTATACCCACATGCCAGCTCTTCTAGAAACAGCGCTCCAAAACCCGTCGGAATCACTGAGTTCGAGATTCTAAAGGCATCACACAAGTAAGCTCACTCCGTTGCTCAGATCTCGAAAGTTGCTGAGATTCTAAAGTGCTCATTCCATCTATCTTGTAGATTTCTGAGAGACGAAGATGAAAAACCTTCGACATGGGACGAAAAGCTTGCCGGGAAATACTATTCCAATCTCTATCGTGAATTCGCCGTATGCGATTTGAAGCACTACAAGTCGGGCAATGTGCGTCGTTCTATCTCTCTTCTATACCCCGTAAACTGACAGTCTTTATTTTATTGCAGTTCTCTCTAAGATGGCGTACAGAAGACGAAGTGCTTGCAGGATCCGGAGAAACGACATGTGGAAACACGCGGTGTGAACACCACTTTCCGCCGCGGTATGCAGAAGGCGAAGCCAGCAAGGTCCTACTCACGACTTTGGAGCTCCCTTTCGCGTATGTGGAACATGGAGAGAGCAAGTCCGCCCTTGTCAAGGTCGTATTATGCCGGCGGTGCGTCAAGAAGCTCATGTGGAAGCGCACAATGGAGAAGGAGAAAGAGAGGGCGGCAACTGCTGAGGTGACGGAGGAAGGTGGGGCTGTGGAAGGAATTAAGGTGGAAAGCGACACGGAGGAGAATGCTCTTGAACGGCATCGACGAAAAAAGCGGGCAAGAGAGGAAGAGCGGGAGAAAGAAAGGTCATCTCGAAGGCGCCGAGATTCAAGATCGAAGTCTCCACGCCGCTCTCACGAAGAGAGCAGATCATCGAAGCACAGACACAGGTCTCCATAATCAATGCCTCAGTATACCCATCACGATTCATTGTATGTTTACCCAATAGCCTTCCAAAACAATTTTAAAGAGACACTTTGTTCAAGAGGTCGACACCAGAATGCACCATTAAAGCCGTCAATACACAAGTAAAATACAAAAAAACTGTAACAGATGAACCCAAATATGTATACCTCGTCATGCAGTGGATGTGCGCTGAATATTGGCGGGAGGAGCACCCACAGGTAACGGCGTCCGCGTCCAATCAGGCAGAATATTCCTCGTCCGCGGTCGCGAATCAGGAGTGACGTCCATCTCCTCGTCATCCGCATTCTGATTGGCCTCCTCATCCCACTTCTCGCGCGGTACCTCAACACCACCAGTTTTGAGAGACCTAGATGAAAATTAATACCAAACTATTACCCTTGTAAAACTGAAAACATACCCAGCTAACGAGCCTCCTACCCAAGCCAAACACGCCGGCGCAAATGCGGGCGCCTTCCCTGCATTGGCCGCTGCTCGTTCTGACGTCACAGGTGGCGGCGATGGGTTATTGAGGATGGCGAAGTATGGCAACAATGGACGAAGTGGGCCGTATTTATCATATGCGGGCGGATTAGGTCTGTCCGGGCGTATTTGTTGTCGGGAGAGGGCAGGCGGTTGTGCTACTGCACGAATTATTTCTGCGTGAAGACGTGGTATGAACCCTGGCAGCATCGCTGTTCCGCCTGAGACGAGGATGGAGGATGCCATTGTTTTGCGGAGATCGCGAGGAACCTGGAAGTCTTTCTCAGAAACATATTTGCGATGTATGCACGGTGAAAATACCTTTAACAGTGTGTCCAAAATAGTCTCTGCCAAACTGCTCTCATCCACATCCCCACTCTCAAATAACAGCTCTGCAGCTCGCTCTCTTATCCATCCCGGAATTAGCAGCGTCCCCCTTCCTGTTCCCAGCTGCTGCGCAGGTGGTGGCAGCACCCGCATCTGGATATCTGTCGCCGTTGAATGACGTTGGTACATCGCCGCCAGCGCCTGCAGATGGTTTTCTCCCGATGCAGTCTCCCCACGTCCTCCACCGCCTCGCGGATCTGACACAACGGCATACTCAGAATCCGGCTGCGACGATGCTCCACTTTGCGACTGCGACTGTGAGTGTGATTGCGATGCCTCCGATTCCGTGTAAGAGATATCGCTTGGTGGAAAATCCATCTCCGAACCCTCGACATCCTCCTGCGTCGGCGTGGCCATGCGCTCTGGATCACGGTGCGTGCCGATTCCCAGAGCATCGCCGACGAAACAGCAGCGCGTTTTGATTTCTTCGATCACAGCATCAGTTAGTACTTCTTGTGGTACGCGAGTTGAGCGGTTGGCAGCAGGGACGCTTATGGCAGCGCTGAGGGAGGATGGTGGGGGGAGGTAGGTTGCGAACATGAGAAGAAGAGCACGGATATGCGATGTTAGCTGTGCGCCAGCGATTGGTGTTGTTTGAATTTGGGGGAACATAGGCCTAGCAGCGAATATCTGCATATAGTCAGGATTTGGGGATTATCAATGAATTGATGATACGTACGGGTAATGCGACTGATTCCAGGTGGCCACAGTCGATCACTAGGCCTGTTATTCGCCCAACTGCGAGAAGTGACAAAAGATGGCTGCATGCAAACGATACCGAGGGTACCTAGACTTTCTGATAAGCGGACAGCTTCAAAAGAATTGGTTACATTCGTACCTGGTTTTCGAATAGAATTCGAGCAATAACCTCTTTGATATAGAGAGGAAGTAGAGGGTGCTCCACCAATATAACCTTGCGCGCCTTTGGATCTGCCAACAACGAGCTGCACACATCCCACTTTTCGGTCAGTCAACGATTACCAGGACACCCCTGGGAGAACGACTCACTCACTCATGGAACACCGAGCGCAAACACGTCTCGAGCCTAGCCTCGAGCATCTTTTCCTCCTCCGCCCTCTCCGCAGCGTCCTTCGCGCGCACGAGCTTCCAGAACGGTGCCGCATTCGCACTGCCGCCGCCATAGAAAACATCGCGCGGCCGCCCTTCGCCGCTGAAGCCAACCTTCCATATCCGCGATCCTGGGTCGATGACGACGCGATCCTCTACACCATAAAGCGAGTGCCTTCGAGTGGTGGCATAGTGTGGCGAGGCGTGCACGGCACCGGGGACATTGGTGGCGGCGACCCGTGCAGTTGCTGGCGTTGTGGGGGTGAAAGAGGTCTTTGCTCGTGGTGTTGCAGGTGTATTGGACATTGTGTGTTTATAGTATGACGGAATAGAATGTTCAACAGAAAGACATGTCCGAGATTATGGTAAGCGCTGTGAACGGCGTGGAAGGTCAAAGGTACACGTGATGTCGCCGTGCACGCGTTCTTGACGCGCATTCGAAAGTATGAGTGCCGCGCTGTCCCTCCTCTCCTAGTTCCACCTTTATTGCACTACATATCGGATTTCAATGTAAAAAATACCCTGAATTCAATATATATCCTGTTTTAGAGAAGGAAAATTGCATCGTACGATGTATTTAAACATTTTCAAATAGGGAGGTTCAAGAAACATATAAAATGGCTAGGAAATGTCCTCTCCAGAAGCTGTGCTCAATTCCACCTATAAAGGACTGTATTATCGAGTCGCATACATTTCCGGCTGACTACTTTACCCGCAACGCTTCGTTTATCGACGACGTCGATCCTCCTGCTCATATCTTGCCTCCCCCCTCTCACCTATAGACCCCTCCGCAAAGCGCACCGCTTTCAATCTCCTAGACCTCGTTAAATAAATTGAACACAGCATATGCTCAATCTACCTCATCATACCATTATCTCCCTACGATGTATTATGGTCATGCACCACAAACGATACAACCGGGTATCCTATCCCACCTCATGGCATGATCTCAGGTTATCGACATCTCGCATTCTTTGCTGTTCCCAGCAGCATTTTAAGTTCACATAAAATTATAACGAATACAAATCTGGCTGGCTTCAATGCACCGCAGGCAGTGAAGCGGAAACCGGCTCCGGGTCCAGCGTCTACCCGCACAAATAAGCGCCCAAGGCGTGTAGTGCAAACTACTGCTTTCCCTTCATCTCCCCTTTCTCAATGTGGCGTCGGCCCATCAGTAGACCCTCAGTCGAACTCTTTGGGAAGCTGCAATTGACGAACTCGTGATGGCTGCTAAGTATGAAGAACTTGAAGAACTTGCGGATCTCGTTAGAAATTGCGACGAAGGATCATAATTGTTATTATTTTATATTTCACACTCTCAAACATACGCAAGAATTCTTGTTATCCATGTAATCTACCGTACAGCAGCACTTTCTATTCTTATTCTATAACCTGATCCCTCGGCTATCGCAAGCATCCCATTGGACAGCCCAAAGAACCGGAAATCACCGACCTCGCGAGGTACCTCGAGGTGGCCGCTGACAACTCGAAACAACTCGAATTTCGAGGTGACTGTCGAAGTGTCACCTCGTCTCGCCTCGCCTCGCCTCGACGGAAACACTACACTGAAAGATGTGCCGGCTGTGCGAGATTGTTTCTGCTCCTTCACCAATTCACCCTAGTTGTATACGAAAGAGAGGCCTTCGAGTACGTTGCAAAGTTAATTTTTTGATGTTTGATACTCATGCAGCCGGTAGTAACAAAGCATGTATTCACAAACGTCGCTTGCAGATACAGTCACGTATGGAATTCAAGACATATCGGCAATACTTCCATTACTAGGGACAGACCAGTGCGAGGAACATATGGGAACCGCCCTCGTAAAGGGCTACTTATACACCTGTCTCACTCCAATCTCGATATTCGGGAGTCTGGGGATTGTCAAAGCTGGGTTCAACGTCTTTGTCGCAGCTATCATTGTCCGATCTTGGAAATTTCTGGGGGCACAGCGGCTCGCTGATGGAGGATTCAGGCCAAAGGGGCAGGTTGCAAAATTGATTGCTCTTGATCCACACAATCCCAAGCGCTTCCTTGCAGAAAGCAACTTGGAGAAAATCCTGAAAGATGAGCATATTGAAAATATAGAGGACCTTCAAGTCAGTTGGGCCGCAGGTTCGCTCAGTTGGAATATAAAAATGGCGATTTTTACGGTCTTTGCCTCCACCCTTGGAATTATTCCTTATCTCTACATCATTTTACGCCGCTCAGCAGACGAACCTTCGTTGATACTATCTGGTTGGGGCTTTCCAATTATTCGTATCATCGGGAATGCAATTACAGGAATACTTATTCAAATCATCGTGCAGATTCGCCTTCTTATTATCATTAAACATCGATTGGTATTCCTGACAATGGACCGATATATCAACGCACCTTCTGATCGCAACCATCTTGACGAACGGCACAAAAAGAAGCTGGTGCAGTCTTTATCAGTCTGGCGTACAGGCGTCGCATCGGAGATGTGCTTATGGGAGCTTGACACATTCCTCAAGGCTAATAAAGCTAAAGCACCTTCGCGCTCGACCATGGATACGAAGACTGTGTCACCGAATGACACAATATTATTATTTCCTGTTCCCGAGAACCATCAAGACGACTTCTACGATTACTCATCCTTCGAAACGTTTTTTCGGAATGTCAAGCGTTCCCATCTTCCCAAGCTTCATCATTTTCCCTGGAATGTAACCCCTGCAGGTCTTCCGAAAACTTGGCAATACATCTTTCTTAATGTCTTGCTACTTATTTCATTGGTTTCGTCCGTTGGTGGATACATAGGATGTTTCAATCTTATACAACGCGGGACTCATGCAGGGCCCATCCTCTGGCTTTTATTCGAAATCCTTCTATGCCTCCTTCGAATTGCGGTGTGGGCATGGAATCCTCCATGGGACGACAATCAAGGTATCACATTCAACATTTCCCTGGCATCAAAAAGCCCCCTCGTAACATGCAGTGTATACGGCAGAAAGCTGGAAGCAGCCAATGAGGTCCCCATAGTTCGCTCCAACACATTTCTTCGGGAAATCGCTTCATATACAGGGCCCATTCCAGCGCTCCAGTGGACCGATGCAGCGCTGTATTACATTCTGACAGGCTCGGAATACCGAAGCATTGAAGCAGCGCCCATTGAGAAAGTGCTGTATATTGTGGTCTCGGCCTTCAAAGAGCAAACATCTCGACTTGTCGTTAAACGAAAGAACGAGAAACATTTCTCATTCTTTGTATGCAAGCTCCATCCTGACCCACATCGCACAGTCATTAACGTCAATACTTTGCGAAAGTCAACCACGCCCGAAACGCACGTCTTGACATCCAATCCGGATTTTGTCGACAAGCTTTCTGAGCACTATGATACAATTTTACAGCGCATCAATGATGTAGGCCATGGTCAATCTCGACAATTTTATTCGAATTCCACTTGGGCTTTGCAAAGGATTAAAAGTTCTGCTAACTCGTCGACAGAGAGTGCCGATCCGTCAGTCCTCCAACCTCACCTCACTACAGCTGATTTCGCATATCTCAACCAAGGGATGCTCGAGATACGACGGAGCATTTATGCGGAGCGAGTGGAAACTTGGGTCAACAAAATCATAGACGTTTTCGAAAAAGACATTTTCGAAACAATTCCATTCGCTTCGCTCACCCACAATCAAATGACGATGCATCAAATAATAGAAATAAATGAAGTCGAATACCTAATCGCCGAGGCACGGCGAAATATTGAACTGCTCCTTCTGAATGTGTTCAGGACATGGGACCACCTCATTACGGAAAAGCACAGCGAGATGATTAGCCAGGTTATCACCTTCTTTGATTCACGCCAATCATCCCTGAATACAACAGGACTTGAGCTGAAAGCAGATACACTTAGCAAAATGCGCCGCAGACTTGACCTTGAAAAGGAAGATAGGCAGCAACAGTTCCTCCAATCTGACTACAAGCGCATGTGTGCTAGAATTGACGGTCACAGAAAAATGGTTGAAGAACGGATTGAAAAGAGAAGGTATCTCGTCCACAAAGAAGGTAACAAGATATTAGATCGTTGGAGTAACAAGTTCGGATTAGATGAATTCTGGAACAAGACCAGCGAATATTTGGGATCTCATCATGACATGGTAGAGGAATACGATGGCGTCGTACGGGCGCGCCTGCAAACGAAGGACCGCTTTCTCAGTGGAAACGAAGGCGAAGCAGTCAAAAACCGCTGCCAATCGAGGGCTGATGAGTGGAAAGCCAAACTCAAAGTAATTGTCGAGGAATTCCGACTGATAGAAGCCCCGACTTTCCTGAAAAAAACAGCATTCGATCCCACCAATGAATTTGATACGACGTTAAAGTATTGGAGCAATGCGGCTATACAACAGCGTTTATCGCTTATGGACCACGTCAAGTACGTGATCGTGTCAAGCAAACTTGTTGACGACCTTGGCGGATTTGAAAACTTGGCTTTCGCATTGAAAAATAGTCGAGCCTCTCTGCTTTACTTCGAAGGCGTATTCTTTCTGCAGACAGACGCTGCATCACCTATTCAAAATCGAAGAGCGCGTAGCATCCATACTTATGACGATGCAAGTGATTCTGACGTACGCCATCACGAATCCGACACGGACGACGCAGCAGACTCCGAGGCATCGTGGGCAAGAGGTCAACATGTTCTTCTGGAAAAGATTATCGTAGACATTGTGCGAGGCATTCCATCCATCACTGGCATTCACTTCTCCAACAAAAGTTACGGCATCTCCAGTGCGGTCCAAGCTGCGATTGACGAGAATATTGCAGCCATTTTCGCAAGGCCTGGTCCTCAGTTAGTTTGCGAGTTTGAAGCCATAACGATATCCAATGAGCTTCGCCAAAGCCGACCATACGTTCTTTTTGGAGATCCAAAGCGCTCTAGATGCACTGTCAAATTTTGCGTCGACAAGGAAGCAGATCATACCCTGACTTTGGTACACACCTTCACGATGTTAGGCGCAGAGATCGACGTTAAACTCAATGGACTGCGTCTCACCACGAACGGGAGTGGTCGCTACGGGTCGTTGAACGAATTCCATGAGGACAGGATCTCTATACCGAAAAAGCGACTGAGCATTCGCCCAGCTTTGAACATTATTGTCATTAAATTGATCGAGCACTCGGAGCCGGCTAAGTATTTCTTGGGTGACATTGCTCTACAAAAGTCCCCGAAGGAAGAAGCCATGTGTAAGTGGTATCCGTTCAACAAGGGAAGAAACAACTTCTGAAGTCTTGTCTTTTAGTCACCGCCATCCTTCACACAGAACCAGAGATATATTAATAGAGATATACCGAGATAATAAATCGATAGGTCCTCTGAAAGTCTCGAAGATTGTAGTCGAATATGTTTAGCTTTCCCGTTTTGACGCCGGCAGGTTGCACAAAGTTGCGAAGCCTTCACATCGACTCCGTCGCTCCAGGACCTTATAATCTACCTGTCATGTCAAGCATACATCCAATCGCTCTGACAAAATATTCCGGAGGATTCATGTGTCCACAGGCCACGAATACGGTCATATCACTACAGGACCGGAATGGGCGCCCAGCAACCTGTTTTTAATTTACAACACCTCCACGTAAACCAAGAAAGTCACCTTGTCCTTCAAAAAGTAGACGAAGTAATTAAAAAAATTCGCGAGTCCTTTCACAAGTAAAAGTACACCACAAGACATACTACACCAGGTCAAAGTGGCCTTCAAGTCAAAGACATCAGCCGAAAGTTGACCAAGATTAAAGACCATTAGTAAAGTCAAAGTCAAAGTACCGTTAGTTTTCCTGATGTCGAACAATATGCCGCTTGGTGTATGATTGAGGAAGACTCCGAACTGATGCGATGAATCTTGAAGAAGGCTACCAAGCTAACCTCTATCGGTCTAACAGGTGATTTGCCTGCAAACATCTCACGAAATCACTATTAACGGTGATATAATCTTCAGTTGGTGATCCCTCAGGCTACGCCTATTCTCTTTTCGGCGAGACACTTTTCTGCCATCCAAACTGCTCAGAAAGATAGTCATGCGCCGAAATCTTTGCAATGGAGGAACATGGCCCCTCGGTGGCCTTCCACGCGAACTTAAAATCATGCGAGAACAGCCGAACAATTTGGAGGAACTCGAGATCTACATTCAAATCTTCTTGGACGTCGAACTAAGTCCTCACAATGACTGGGGCGAACTCGATGACGCGCTAGACCATCCAAATTGGCTTCATTTGGAGAGAGTCTCTGTCTACGTTTCTAAGGTGTATGGGGAAAATGAGAACCATGAATTTGGATGGTTGCCTAAACTGCCTATCCTTTCAGCCAACAAATATATCGCCTTCGAGCTTTTCATGCACAATACTAGAATACATACCACAGATCCAAAGGAAGAGGATGTTTGCATATGAAATCTTTCGGTACATAACCCCAGCTATATAATATGGTTATTTATTCAGTACAGTTCACAGGAAAATGTAATTTTGTAGCTCAATTGGAGAAGGACGAAGCACTGAGAAGTCATGTCCCAAAGACGGGCATGTGCCGGCCCTCAATGGACCAGGCGATCATCCGATTTGAATTGCATTATCGCATCCACAGCCAGCTTCAAGTTAGTTGCTCTCTGTTCTACATTCGCAACATTGGCCCCTTCTTCATACCCCGTCCATTTCTCTCCTTCTAGTCAAAAATCTACATGTCTTCCGAACTGATTATCCCTCTGGACATTATCGAAGTCATCATTTACAATCTCGCTCAGATCGACGATCCCAAACGCACATCTCTCTGGGCCTGTGCTCGTACTTGCCGACATCTCCTCCACGTATGCAGACGATACATCTTTTGGGCCATTGAATTGTCTGATGATGACCTATCCCTTCCACACAAAGAGTCCCCTTCCGGAATCCAGAAGTTGCTGGAGTCAACGCCAGAAATCGCTACTTACACCCGCAGCATGCATTTCAGAATTTCGGGGTCTACGCACCCAAATTTAGAGAATTTTGGCGATCTCTCGAGAATCCTCAATAATTTTACTTTGATACAAGTGCTGTACGTCAAATCTGAACTCGAAGCTCCTGCCATGGCGGACTGGAATGTCATCCCCGAATGTCTCCGGGAAGTTATAGTCAACCTTATGAAAGTACCGACTCTCTTAACCGTAAGCTTGTCGGGTATTTCCAATTTTCCGGTCGAGACGCTGGCGCATTGTATAAATATGCGTTCCCTCCTCATTAAATTCGTCACGCCAGCAAACAACGCCATTTCGACACCATCGAACACCCGCCCAATTACACTCAGAGAGTACGGCGGACCTATGAAAAGTGGCGGCGCCATGAAGAAACTGATATCATTGAAGGGCGCGAATGGACAACCTGTCTTTGATTTTCAATACGTCGACCACTGTACAGCTTACTCTCAAGATATGGAAGATGTAGAAGCCGTACAATGGATTCTTCAAAGGTCTACCCGGATGACATACTTCGGTCTTACAGGTATTCACATTTTGCTTCATGACCCGCATAGATTGATTATTCATTCTTCTTCGCCCACTGCTAGTACTCGAACCCTCCAATTTTTCTCATTTCTCAGAAACCCTCTTCCGAGCACCCGGAACACTCACGCGCATTTTTTTCCGATGCATTGCCAGCCTCAATAGTCAAAGTCCTCTGAACGGTCTCCCAGGGCAACTCGATGATATACGACAACAGCCAAACGTTCTGGAGGAGGTCGGTATGAATTTCAGGCACAGTTATCCTCTTGAACCTAATAATGAATGGAACGAACTTGACAATACGCTCAACGGATCCGGATGGCCGTCATTGAAGATTGTGTCTATCCACATCACTATAGCGTCGATGGTTGGAAACATTATAGAAGGATGGGTACCCCAATTTCCGGGTCTTTCAGCCAACGAAAATATCACCTTGGAGATTTTCGTAAACGATATCAAGATACCAACCTCTGTCGCAAGGGAGTAAAGACTCTCGTCTCTCGGTTCGTTACCTCTGATCTATACAACCATGCTATTTTATGCGACTTTTTGATGCAGATATAAACGAGATGTATCCGAAGGTGTTTTATTCAATTGGTACAGAAGGTCCCGCAAGAAAATCGAATGAGCAGTTTTCCGTAAGTCCAAGGCTTAGCATCAGAATAAACGAAAGGAGGTATCTGTCCTTCGAAATCACAGAAATACGTCAGGTAATATGTATGCAAAGAAAAAATTGTACAACTAAGTATGTATGTATATAGGATGAGTGTGCGGTGGTACTATGTAAATGGTATGCAGAAATGCAAATGCAAAAGTGGGGGGCGTAAAAAGTCATCACGGTCGAAAAGAGGACGTAGAGAGTGGAAAAAAGCATCACCTCTATGCATATACCTTTCAATTATTATGTGTTGTTGTCGTCGTGTTCGAGTTCATTAGCAAAATATCTTTCAACCCTTTCCTCAACCTCCTCACCCGTCCCATGAAACTCCCACTCGCGCCTTTCGCATGACGCACATTCTCCTCCTGCAAGCCGCGCATTAACCTAGTGTCTCCTGTCGCCTCCACAGCATCCACAGCCGGCGCAGTTTCCTTGAAGCGGAACCCATCCTCATCGTTTCCAGACGCTGCCGCGCCCACCGCAAGCGCCATGCGCAACTCCGTCTGTCCACTCATGGAGAACCCTACACCGCTCCCGCGGTATCCACTTCTCCTCGAATACGACACTGACAGCGTCTGCGCATGCGTCGTCGGCGACGACGACCCAGAAAGACTTTGTATGCCATCCACCAACGACCTCCGAACCTCCTTCGACCTCCGCGGGAACGAGAAGCGCGCAGTATTGGGCGGTGGTGAGGGCGGCATTATCGGCAATCCAAGGTTATCGCCGCCGCCCTGCGCGTCATCTCCGTCATCCTGCAACGACAGCGCGGAGAAGCCGGTTTCCGGGGGATGCGAATAAGCAGGGGAGCAGAACATAGTGGACATGGAGAGATGCCGGGATGCGGCGGTACTCATTGCGGGTATAGCGACCGGGGTTGAACTTGAAGGAGTGTATGAGCGGCGGCGCGGGGCTGCATTTGTTGATAGGGAAGGACTGGTAAAAGGAGACGGTTGAGATGATGTGAGCGATGTTGGAGAGATGCCTTGCTTGCGAATGGCTGTGTAGTACGGCCTACTTGGATGTCCAAGACGGACCGGGCTCGATGAGGCGTCGCTCGTAGAGAGTCCAGTGGGAGATGTACTTGGCGGCATCGGTAGGGGCGTAGGAGTTTGTGGCGTTACTGGCGAATCACTACTGTCTGTCTGAATGGATATCTGTTGGGAGAGCGCCCGCGGGCGGTCGTGTGGCGTGTATGTGACATCCTGTGTGGGGCTGACATGCTGCAATTTCAAAGAAGGCTTAGAGGCTGGCGAGCGAAGCTTGAGTGTTATTGGAATGGGCTCCCGGGCAGCTAGCGTTGTAGGTGAAGTCTGCAGGACGTTGAGGTGCTTTCTTCGTCGGAGCGATCGTAGTTCTTGTTGACGAGGTGAGAGCGTAGCCGTTTTGGTGCCATCGTCGTTGAATGGCACCAGATTCGTTAGTTGGTCTTCGTCAGTCTTCATGTCATTCGTGTCGATAATGAGCAGCGGAGGGAGGTTACTTGGATGCGAGGACGTCAGGGAGCGATCAACGCTAGATAGGGTCTTTTCTTCGTGGGGAAGGGGATCACGGGGGACCCGGTGCCCCTCGCATACAGAAGCGGAGCGGGAGTGCGTCTGGAAAGGATGGAAAGTGGTTAACTCCTCGCGAGCAAACCTATGTTATATTCGCGACCTCGTACCAATGGAGTTGCTGTAGCGACATTTTCCTCATCTACCCGTTGTCCCGTGATACGCCCTTCTCCTGCACCCATTTGGCTATCGTCATGCGATTTCACGTCAAGATCGCACATCGTTGCTGCGGCATCCATGACTTCTGGGATGCTATGGGCAACAAATGAAGGTGGGTCCAAGAAAAGCCCTCGCGATTTGCGCCGTGTCGGAGGGTACCAGCTTATCGGCGGCGTCCTGGGATGAGCCGTCGCTGATGTGCTGAATGACGCTGGTATAGAGTCATGTGCAGAAATATCCTTTGACGGCGGTTCCAATTGGAAAGCTCTGGACGGGCTGCTAACATGCCTCACACGTGGGATATACACCGCGAACGCATGTTCAGACTGCTGAGAAGGCCATGTGCACCAGAGACACAAAGGAAAGAGGGTGTTGGTCAATCCGCATTGTCCACAGCGGAACTCGAGGCGGTCTTCCGATGGAATCCGCAACTCAGGCAGCGAGCGGTGTTTCTCCAGGTTCTGCCCAGTCTCTCAACCCTACGAGTCGTCGAGACAAAAAAAAAATACGACGTACTGATATGCACTGAACAGACTTTCTGGCCCTTACTCGGGATCTTGTACCCCACATCCTGTCATTCGAATCTCGCGTCATTCCTTCGAAACGTGCTGGACGGCTGTGGGCGGGTATGTTCGGTATTGAAAGGCCTCGTGGCGTTGAGTAAGAGAGAAGTCGGAATAAAATGAGGAGGGCAGGCAAAGATATATAAGCCCTATGTCTTGATCCGCTGGACCCTCAGAATGGCTGGGGAGATTACCCGGAAATAGTCCTCCACGAACTGACTTCTGTGTCCAGCCTGGTCATCGTAGGCGATTCTCACTCGCAGGGTTCTGGACAAAAGGATCGTCCACGTTTGGAAGCCCACAATAAGCTCGGCAATGCCCGTCTTTACCCCTTTTGGAAGGTCACAGTGAAAACTTTGGCGTCGCTCGACGGTATTTTACTATTTGGAGGACCAAGACGCGCGTGTGCGTACACGTAGGAATTTGCACGCGGCAGCAGCTCTGTTCATGCGCGTTCTTTGTGCCAGCTGGTGAAGCAGTGGGAAGAACATAAGCTAAGCATTTAAATCCTGTTCTCGTGCCGTTCCAGTAGGGTGTATTTCTTCCCTTGTACCCGTCGGTGAAGTAATCTCCGTGGCTAGGTACGTTGGATGAAAAGAGTACTATGAAAAATACTTATCCATACTACACACGAAGCAAGTCGGAATGGTTCAAAATTGAGAACCAGTTTTGATCTGAGTTTCAATGCCGCGCTCTCAGCTGTGCGTGACGGCGGTGCTTGCTCTTCAATATGTACCTTCATCTTCTCTATGATATGCCCGGACAACAGCTTCCTCCAAAGCTCGTAGCAAGACCTATACGGTATACGACGTCTGAAGAACTACTCGTGTATATTTAAAGTACCCTGCGACGTACGTGTCACGCTTCAAAGTGAGTTTTTTTGGGCCTCATTCCGGCGCATATATTTTTGAGAGAGATTGGCAGGTGGAGAGCGTTGCAAGGTATAGAAGATATCTACAACTGCCAATCTCTCTCCGAAGACAGAAGGTATAATGCTTCCAAGTTCTAATGGAGCCTGTCTGCAAAAGGATTTTCAGTCAGCCTCAACAGCCTCTTTCAAATATCCCCCCTCATTCATGGACTTGAGGTTGCGCGTGTTGCCCTCGGACCTCTGGCTTTCCTCGTGGCTGACTCTATGGAATCCCTGATAACGATACTCCGCCGTCTCTGGAGCATTTTCGTCACTTTCATCAGGGGAAGCAACTCGTCGTCGCCTTCGTCCCTCCTCCCGCTCTCGATGAAGGTATGCAAGAAGATTAAATCGGCTGGCTGGGGATGGAAAAGCACGGATGATTCAATAGGTGCGATACAGCCTCAATCTTATCCTTTGGCTTTTATTCATATTTCATGACCTCAAATAGTTTGGGAAGCGCAGAAGGAAGAGTTCTTGCGTCATCCCAGTCTACGCCTCAAGCAAGGTCGCCATCAGAACAAACCGAAAACGAAGGCAAGCAAATCGCACAAGCGGCACAAATCCGGTCGATTCGCTCAAGTGACCGTTAATCTCCATGACTGGAGCGCCCCTCCACCAACTCAGCCTCCTCTTCGCCCGCCTCGCCCGCCTTCTAGTCCGGTTCCTTCTGTCATCATCACTCCGTGTACCCCTACTGGCGATGGACTGCTATCTGCTATCCAAGAATGCATATACACGACAACCCATAATTCTCCGCTTGAGCTGACTCTCGCTGCTCTCCTGCCGACGGAAAGCTCTCCGCCTGACGCGCAGGGTGAGAGGGACGTAGCTTGCTCTACGAGGGACGACAAACCTGGATCTGACCCGCCTATTAATGAAGACGATATCACTGATGCTGGAGTTCTAGACGTAGGGCATAATCAACCCGCATTTCTCCCTGTCGTTACGTCTCCCTTGACGCCCGACGCCCTACCCAACCCTCGGGAAAGCGTCGATTCGGACCTTCAGTGGCGCGATTTCAAAGTCCTAGGCTCTTTCGACTCGCCTTGGGCTAGCTCTGGGTCTACCAACTCTTTAGAAGCGAACGCATCTTATTTCACCAGCACGCCTACTAAGAAACCTCTAGCTGAGAATCGTCGACTTGCGAGATACAGAGTCGAGCTCGACACGCCCACTCCATGTGGCGTCGGTACACCGCACATGCTCCGCCTCCCCGACGAGCAACTTGACCTGCTACCCTACCCCGATGTGTTCGACTTCGACATGTACTACGGCGACAAGCGCTTCAGCCGTCCCACTGTTGACAGCCCCACCTCGTCTTCCAACACGCGCTTCTCAGTTGACTACGAGAAGAACCCATTCGCTCCTCAGGAATTATCGCCGTACCTCGGTACCTCCCCCGATGCTGCGTATTACTCCTCGCCTTCTACTTCCAGCTCCACGCCTGGGACATCCCAGCAAAAACCACCACGCTCCTTTGGCTTTATCCCAGAAAACGCAGATGTGAGCCTTGACTACGAATTGAAGCGCTATCGCGATCACTACCGACACCCAGCATATACTGTTTCCCCACAAGCGTCCTCGGAGAACACCAGCGGCGACTCGCTTCCATATTCAACGCCGACGCCTAATCCTCGTGGAGCGTCTGTGATACATCTAGCGCCATCTGGTGCTTTAGCAGCACGGGCACGATCGCGGGCGACGGTGCATCTACCGCTGAGAGATGTGACGAATCGGAAATGGGACGAGAATTCACCAAGGACTCCGCGTTCGGTTGCGGGTAAAGTTCTCCCTGTGCCTCAGCCTCAGTCTCAGTCAAATTCGGAGACAATGGAGTGGTCTGCTGAGAAGCCCGAAGGCAACCCTCCGCCGCCTATCGTGGTGATATCGCACCATCGCTTCGGGTCATCCCCGCCTGACTCTCTGGCTGGCGCCGACGCGTCGAGCGATGCGCTGAAGGCGAGTCTGCAGGACATGTGTAATCTCTTTTCGAGGTCTGTCTCGAGGGACTCTACGTAGTCTCTTCGCGTAGGATATCAACTGAATGGTAAATTGCTTCTTCATTGACTTGGTATTGGGACTTTTTGAGAGTTACAATTCTATGTGCCACATTTAATGGTACATTCAGGTTTGGCGTCAAGAGATCTATATCTACGCAAGGGAAGGGTCGCTGTAACGCTCTCCAAATAATCCCTCCTCCATAGCTTTGATTTCTATACCCACGTCAATTTAGCGCGTTTCTCGCTGCTGTCGGATAGAAGTCACTCACGAAGTGCGATGTGTTTAGAGTAGAAACGACACAAAGCAAGGTTACCTATAGCGAGTTTTAGCGAAGTCGGCACTCTTGGAGAGGTGTTAACATTAACGCACCCATGATGTTCCACATCCTTTCGATACCCGAATCGCCGTAGCATCCCTTGAGCTCCCCTTCTTCGGTCAAGCCCCAGATAGGCTTCGCCTTCGCAGTCATCTCGTCCCCAATAATTTTGCGCATGGTATGCGAAGGGTCGCTCAGGCTGGTACAATTACACACAAGGTCAGAATATTTGACACTGAACAAAATAAAAAGCATACCCAGTGCAGAAGAGGACAATATCAGCGGCAAGCTCGCTTCCGTCCTCGAACTTGAGCCCGTGCTCGGTGAACTCCTTGATTTGGCTGTCGTTCTTGAGTTTTATTTTCCCGTCGATGATGTATTGGCTGCCTCCAACATCTACGCATTGGAGTTAGGTTTCAGTCAGATAGGACGCGCTATGAGCTGGAATAGGATGTGCACCCATGTAGTATCCGCCCGCATTTTGCCACACCGAAAGGAGAAGACCGCAATGCTTGTAGCCATCGTTAAGTCTAAACCCACGTTTCTTGAGACCATCTAAAATGTCTCTGACAGAGGCCATGCCTAATGAGTGTTATAATTCTTGGGTCAAAACCAGTTAAACTCACTTGTCAGCTTCAGCAATCAGTTTCGTAGCGCGATACGCGATTCCGGCCGTCAACAGATTAGGCAGGGAAGCGTTCAGTCTGTCGGATATGTCAGTCGGAGGACTGGTCTCGGAATAAAGGCCTGAATATCGTTACAAGTGAGCTTCGAAGGACGTTTGCATGGGACGCGCAGATTACTGTACCTCCGAGAAGGATAGGTAGCCCCTTCTTCGTGGACATCACGTAGGTAGAGCTTCTCTGGAACATAGTAACATCTTCATGCTAAATCAGACAACAATTTGAGAGTCATTACAGTGAGAGCACTGACCCACACCGTGATCAACGTAGTCAACGCATACGTCGTGCGCTTTTATCATAACCTTTGTTAGGCTCCACTGTGATACAAGTACCCAAAATAACTCGCCTGACGTGCATGATCCAATAACAACGACCTTCTTTCCAGCGTGGTCCGTTGCCTTCTTATGCTGCAATGAATGCAATATTTGCCCTTTGAAAGAGTCCTGAAGAGCGAGTGTTAAATCATGCAATGCATTTGGAAGGACACCTACCATTCCGGGGTATGTCGGCACATATCCTTGTCCTCCCTTGAACCCAGTAGCCATGACAAGATGCTTGACGTGGAAGACGCGCTCAGTGCCATCGGATTTTAGGACTGTGACGTTCCAGTCCTTTGTAGTTGGATCTTGGGTGGCGTTTGTCACAGTAGAGGAGGTCCAGACGTTTAACTCCATCGTTTCTACATATTGTTCGAGCCATTTTGCGAGCTGAAAAAGAAATAAGTAACAATCATCTGCGGTTGATTCATGCACGCACCTTTCTTGCAGGAGCAAATACTGGCCAGGTATCAGGGAACCTAAAAGGCATCATCAGCTTCGTTGTAAATTTGAATCAGTATCCATAATTCTGACGTACTTCAAGTAAGGCATCTGATCGTACCCTTAACGTTCTCTTCAGCAAGTCCACTTGAACCAGAATATCGTCACTCACAAACAGTGTCGTGTAGACACAAAGCTTCATACCGACCCCTCCAATTATCTCCGATTTTCGGATTCTTCTCGATGACGAGGTTCGACACACCCAAGGCCTTGAGATACACGGCGACATCTAACCCGCTATGGCCACCACCTATAATGAGCACGGTAGGTTCGACTCCTTCAAACATCATCTCCTTTTGTCTTTGCGCCTCCCAATTTCCGTGGTTAGGCTCGGGGTTGCGTAACGCGCCCGCCTTCTCCGGGAATCCCTTGAGGCCATCCAGATTCGTGAAGAGCCCTTGAGCCTTCCAGACCGTTTGACCATTGTCAACGACGGGAACGAGACGCGCCACTCCAGTACATAGGCCCACGGAAGTCTCGAAGGTGAACACTAGCTGAATCCAAACGAGATCGGGGAATGGTTTCTGCAAGGTTGGAGGAAAGTCCTCTCGAACTTTGACATTCGAGATCTTCGCGCCCTTCAGACGCGCTTCCAAGAACTGCTTGATGTTCGCGGTGCCTTCAAACGTCCTGAAGTCCCATGTGAGCGCCAGTAGATCTCTCCAGTACACAGAGATATCCTCCGGGGACGACGGGAGTTCCTTTCCAGGAGGCCCGAACATGTTCGCCGCAAACGAGGAGGTGACGATAAGGCTGAGGACACCATCAACGTCGCCTTCGCCTGCAAACTTGGCGAAGGAGGACAGCCAGCTCGAGGCTATAGGCGCAACATCGAGATCATCCGGTATGGTAGGACTTCCAAGCTTCGAGAGAGTTGGCAGCGCGGCCTCGGGAGGAGAAAGTGAGAGCGACGATTGCATTTTGGAGCCTGTGTCCTAGAAAATTAACCGGCTCGTTTTTATAATCTCATCTTCATGAATCATATTATGAAGCGTACCTAATTTACACATCCCAAGCCGCTCCTGCCTGCCCCCATGTCCTGGTTCGTGTGTGAAGATCGCAGCTGATATAGGATATGCATCTTCAAAGGCTTGTTTCTGACGCCACATGATCACCTCTTCGCGAACTGATGACCTTTCTGGCGTACGACAGAAGGTATGGAAGAGCAGCTGATTGGATGAGATGACTTTAGGTTTCACGGCTCTTATCTAAATGATTTCTATGAATGTCATAAGAAGGAAGAACTATTTTTATCGAGGTAAACTTACTCTCGAGACAGGAGGGTGTTCCAAGACAAATGTCAACACTTGAATATTTTGTCAGATCAGCTCACATCTCGAAATCAAGAGGAAGATTAGGTCCACAATCGAAAGAAGAAAGAAGAAAAAATTACATCTTAGTAGCCCACCGCGAGGGTCGAACTCGCAGCCTTCAGATGCCCGGTTGCTCCGTCTCTCTTTGTAAGAGTCTGACGCTCTATCCGATTGAGCTAGGCGGGCGATACTATTGTATGACGTTGAATTATTAATGACTCGGAGTATCGACGAATCCACTGGGATCTTCCTTTATCCACAAAGTTCAGGAATCAGGACCTATATTCACTGTTCAGGGACTAGGGGTTAACATCGACACTTCATGATTATATCAGCTGGATGCCTGCAAAAACAAGCATACTGCTATGGGATGAGCGCTGAGCGCTGAGCACTAAAGTCTAAAAGGTGAATCCTTTTCATGTTGTGCAAAATGTCCACAAACAATTGGCATACAATTTTTGCCATCTGGCTTATTAATATAGTGTTGAATGAGTTAAAGAGAGACCTGCACAACGAAGAAATAATAAGAACTATCGACAAAAAGAAAAGAAAAAGTAACGGATTAGCCCACCGCGAGGGTCGAACTCGCAGCCTTCAGATGCCTAAGTGCCTAATGAATCAGACAGTCTTAAAAGTCTGACGCTCTATCCGATTGAGCTAGGCGGGCATATCTGAAGTATAAAAGCAATAAATAGAATCGGCCGAAGGTATCAATAAAATTGCAACACAGACCTCATTTTCTCTCGAACGAATCGGAATATGACAGATCCAGCAGAAGCTCAAACTCCGATTAATGGTATATGGTATACCTCTCAAAATTGGCGGTGAACGAGCCTAGGGTGTACTCAGAAAATCAACGACAAGTCTACGGAATTCAGTAGGTTTCTCTGCGTGCACTGAAAGGATGATAAGTTACGGTCGAACAATCGAGATGAAGAAAATAATTACCCCAATGACCGGTATCTAATTCCTCCAACCGCATATTAGGGAAGAAGGCGTGGAGAGCAGGTATATTCTTATGATTGATATATCTAAAAATGGAGGAAATAATTAGTGGATTGGTTGCTGACGAAGGGGATAATTGTTACTTACGCGCTCCTCTTTCCTTTTACTACTAACGTTGGTCCATCCCATGTCGTAGATGCAACGTTTTCTAAGGGGTCGTAATCGTATGGGAACGATCCCAAGGCATCCATCGATTGCGAAAGAATGCCTAGAGGAACGATGAATTTGGCTTTCTCTTCCACAGCTTCATGATGAGTTGTCTTTCGAGCGTGACTTGGTACGTGGAGGTTGGTAAGTAGAAATTGTCGAATAGAAAGGTCCTAATGAGCAGCGTCAGATGTTGCACGGAATCTGATGTAGAGAAACGTAAACGCACAGGTTCATAGGCTTTCAATCGAGCATCAGCATCGCTTCGCGTCTTTATGACACCCGGCGGTAGCGCCTCGATTTTCTGCATGATAGATATGTATGTCGAAAACTCTGTCGAGAGTTTTCCTATTGAGGGAGCTATGTCGGCTACAATGAGATGTGAAAGGGTATCTTCAGGGATATTGAACTCCTTCACAGAGAGTGCATAGGTCATAGCGACCTTTCCTCCCCTAGCGAAGACAGTTCGGTAAATCAAGCAGCGACGAACTTGGAATTGACAACGCACATTGAATGCCCCAATAACGCAACACCTTTCAGCTTCTTCTCCTCTATAAACCGGTGCACGTCGGAGGCCATAGCTTCGTATGTCATCGGCGTTGCATGAGGAGATGTACCATGGTTCCGCATATCGAGAGCATATATTGGGCGATGAGGCATGTCCCGGTGGAGAGCCTTGCAAATAGAAGTCCAGTTCCTCTTGGAGCCACTGTCGAGAAAGTCGTCAGACACAAGTCCAAGAGTATCCTACCCCAATTTGCGACTTACAACAGCCCATGGAGGATGACTAGCGGCTTCTCCGTAGCATTTCCGTCCTCTGGGATGATTGCGTTGTAAGAAAGTTCAACGGGTTCATGGGTGCTGATCCTAACGTGTCTTCTGGAGAAAGAGCGCGTTTGGATACATGTTCTAGGAAGCAAGTGTCGTGTCCATTGTTGGACAGGCTTCTGAAGAGTGGTGAGCATCCAGTTGAGTCCGTGAAGTTGTCCCGACAGGTCTGGCCGGAACATCGGAGGCGCTGGCGAGTGATGACAAAGAAGGCGTTAGCCGACAAGAAACGAGTTGATCGCGCTCGTTACCGACGCCCATTGCTGTCGGAGCGCGAGCGCGAAAGGACTCTTCATCTTCGTATCCTATGTTCCGCCGCCTTATACCTTCGAATTCGTACAGAACTGGATATGACTTTGCAACCAGGTTTTGGACCAGGTCACTCCAGACTGGCGGCGGAAATGCCGTCTCACCACCGATCCCACCACCGCTTTCTGTATTAGAAAGTGAACACGACAATGCACTTGCATCGACTTGGGCAAAGGCGTTTGAGGCGACCCATGGGAAAATACCGAGAGACTTGGTCGAGTTGTCTTTTTCACGGAGTTCAGGTCCAGGAGGACAGGTACGGTTCAAATGGAATGCTCTCATTTTCTTAGATTGACAATGATATGCAGAACGTCAACAAAGTGAATACCAAAGCGACCTTGAGATGTTCTCTGAACCAGTCTTGGATACCACGCTGGGCAGTACCAATCCTGGTCAAAGATGTACGTGAATTACCCATATTCCGTGCGCTATCATTGACTTCTGCATAACCCATAGAGCCACTATGTCGCTTCAACACATTCTATCTTGGTCGCTTCTACAGCTCATCGGTCACAAGCTCACAACATTGAGGAATGTTTGTCAAAGGTTCGTGCTGAACCACAGTTGTATCCCAGTTCCAAAAGTTAATTGTTGCCAATGAAAGCTCCACGCTCTAGTCCTTGCTGCCGCTTCAAAACCCATAAAACACGGCCCATCGGAGCAGCAGAAAAAGAAGGTCGAAGGACTTATCAAAGCCGCAAAGGCACACCAGAAAATGCATAAGATGCATCGGAGCAGTGTCAAGCAAGGACGGAGCGGGAAAGGACATGGGTTTGATTTCTAGTCATGGAAATTCCGAAATGCTTGCTGCGAAGACGTGTGAGTCCAATCGTTGAATACAAGTTTTTTTTAGCGCTGATACCGTATCATTTAATCCAGCGACAGGTATGGGAAGTGGATGCAAGGCAATATTCTTCTTGTTCCACAAGTTAGTCTTGTGGGGCCCTCAAGTCTGTTCATGCCCCGATTTCATTGTCGCTCGACGGATTCTTTTGAGGGGCCTAAGCATCGCGAAATACAGCCATGGAAATGGCTGGTATACTATCTCATGTCATCGATTCTGGTCATGAGGAGACATGCACAATCCGCTCCCTTTCCGACGACTTCCACCACGCAAGACGTGCTCTCTTCATGTGGCACTCCAGAAAAGCCTGCCATGTCAATCGTATACATATACATATACACCATCTCGCGCGTCATTCGCTTCCTCGGACGTCATCATACTCCTTATCCGAAGCCGACACCAGGTTCAGGTCGCCACTCAGAACCTTAGGCGCCACAGTCGCCCCATTGTCGAAGAAGCACCACCGCGTTGTTGCAAGCTCATTTCGGCTCCGCGAGGTGCGCGAAGTTCCTGCGGGTTCCTTCGATTCCAAGGCCATGGGATGCAGTCCTTTCCGCCTCGTCCATGGGTCTGAGTCACCCACCATCCACCAGTGCGCCGTGCGATGTGGATCCTCATCTGCCTGGACTATGTTGTGGTGCCCAGAAACTCGGCGGGAATAATTCATTTCATGGAGGATTCGTGTAGATGTACAAATATCAAACACAAATTTTCATTCTACAGTTGATGTGTGCTATGGGAAGGAAAAGCCATGATGGAAAACTTTGCGGGAGTCGACGATATGACGCTCACGAGGGCTGGGAACGATGTTCAATCCGCATTACTTCCACGTCAATGCCACGCTCGAGCGCTGGCTGTCGAATGCCCTCATCGAAGAGATATCGAATGCACCTGTGCAACGTTTGGGTCTCGCTCGCTTGTCTTCTATTCGTGTTGGCGAAACCGTGGAACGTTCGCTGATGATTCCGAATGTTTGTTTAAGAACAGCTCGACTCGCTTTGGTTTGCATGCGCATGGATGGATGTATGGAACCTGGATGGAAAGAATGGCATCGTCGTGGACGTGAGCCCGCTAGCAACGTGAAACTCAACCTTCCTCGTTATCTTATCTTCAACGCCACTTTCGCTGCCCAGAACCTTCACCTCCATCACTCGGTCACTACCAGTCACCCTCCGTCTAAACCCGCATCCGTCATGCATCCCTGGGCCTGACAGTCATAATCGACGAACGGGGGGTGACGCGTGCGGCGAAACTCCAATAATACATCTATACATCGACTCATGGGCACCATCACGCACACCTCAAGACCACATTTCGACTTCGCTCCTTCGAGAACCGGGAATTCTCCATGGATGCCCTGGGCGCCAATTTGGCATTGCGTGCAGTGACCGCGAAGGTGACATTGCGAACAGGCCCCTTCGATGTAATGGTGTGCCGCATGTAAGTTGGACGGGGACTCAGATGGCTCTTCGAAGCTACGACTCTGATATCATTCGTTTCGAGGCTTCTGCGCCGCAGGGTGCGTTTCCCTCCGGTCGTAGTTGTGAAGAATTGATGAAGCTTTGAAGCATGAAGCTGGGAGCTGAATCGGCTTGTAGCGTAGCCCCAGGCCATCTGAATCGGTGCGCACCCAAATGATGTCGACTTTTCTGCTATTGGATACCTTGCTGCGAGGTGTACTAACTCTCGCGGTTCCTAGTGTGCTAGGGAATCTATCTATAGGGTATGAGACTACGGGTACCCACCAGGCTACTGAACCGCGGGCGGCCTTTTATTTGCATCCTGTTCATCCTCGGAAGAGCATCGCTATCGAAAAGTCCGACAACAATTCCTTTCTCCTATGTGGCTACTCTTTTGTGATGTTGGTTGGGTTAGACCATTCCCGGAATGCATGTATGCGTGCAAATGGGCGTTTCCAGTCTACTTGGGCATATGAAATATCCCCCTCTGCCATCTTGCACCGGTTTGCCTCGTATCTCGTATGCTTGTCTTCTCCCAGCAAGCTTCTCGGTGTTCTAGGTCACCGTTCTCGAATCTCGATAGCCTGAGTTTGGCTTTCGTGACTCTTGCCTTACTCCTGCAATCCAGGTGATGTGTGTCTGGATCCTGAGGTATTCCCCATTCTCTTGCTTGCGTACGCTTGCTTCGAGGGCCCAGTGGCCTCAACGAATGGGTGATTCAGAGCGATATAAATGAGGCTCTTTGCTGATTGGGTATTGTATTCTTGGAAGGTTCATTGATGCGTTTAAGTGGGAAAGCAAGGTGACTTTAAGCACTGTATCAGCCTCGCGGTGCGGTGAATGCTACAAACATCCTCGCCGAATTCGTACATGCATTTTCGACGCTGCATCTCTAGGACTCCTTAAAACAATTCATCTCCTTGAAGACCTTTAGAATATTCAAGCTTTTTGCGAGACTCTACCTTAATTTCTTCTTCCTCAAACGATATCTTCCGTAGAGATCCTCACTGACTTAATCCCTTTTTCCAAATTCCGGACAAAACATCTGGAATGTCAGCGGATAATCACCAAGCGCATACATTGACTTCTCCGCTCATATTTTCATAGGCTGGAATGGAACATTCCATTATCTATTTTCTCCACCAGTCCTATCACCAGATGATGATCCTCGTCGAACGCTCTCCTGACGATACCCATTGATCCTCGTACTTTCATTTCGCTTTGCGCGTTATTTGTATGCGGGGATTTTCAGGTGCGTGCCTTCCGCCCGTGCTCCCCTCATATCGAGATTTTAACTTATCTATGGCATATGCGTAGCGTCAAGTTCGTTCTGATTGAATTCGAAGCGACGCAGAACGCACTGGCGTTTACGCCGCCGCCGCATGAAGGAAGCTGCGCCCGCGGTGTAGGTTTCCGGGCACCAGCAGGAGTGAATTACTTCCAACAAGGATGATGTCTGGAATTAGGTGATGGGGGTGCGATAACGGTAGTGAGTGAGCGTCGGATTGGTTGAGGGTCTGTCAAATTCCGCCGGATGTTGAATTTGTGGCACCGGGTGCTGGGAATGTACACTCGGGTGGGTATCCTGAATCGGCGTGGGTCAACTTTAATTTAATTCTTAGAATTGACGACTGGCGGTAGAATGTCGTTATCGTCCTCGACATGGAATGCACGGTATGTAGCGGGTGACATTCGTGGCGACTCAACTGATTATTCCTAAAGAATCGGATTTTTGATTTCCCTTGCCGTTAGATTTGCTTTTGGTTGCTGCTTCGTGTTGTAATTTATGTGTTTACGAATAGGCCATCGCTAAGTTAGGGGAAGTAATGTGGCCAGCGACACGTCAGGTTCTTTGATTCTGCGGCACATTTGCGGTCCTGCAACGAATTTCATCTGTCGGAGGGCGACTTCATTTCGTGCAATGGTTTTTTCTGCTTTTTCTTTTTTGAAACTGTCGCAACAGGCTGATGAATTCGGGCGATGGGTGAGCCGTGATGATATGCGCTGTGTGCTTGGGGAATATCAGTGATATCAGCTTTTTGAGTCTGGGCGCTTTGATTGAAGTGCGCTCAAGTTCTTATCCCCATGTAACCACGCGGCTTTGTTGGTCAGGTATATCTAGTATTTGGAAATTCATATGAACAGCTTGACGAATGGCATTGTTCGCATTTTATTCCCATGTCACCCTTGCTTGTTTGCATTGTTATTAAGGTTCATATATAACAAACGACATGCATGGACTTTGCTCACTTTCGCAATGGTTTGTATTTCGCGAGTCCAGAAGACGGCGCTTATGGATCAGTGGGCCACGGAGTTTTGTTGAGGCAGTTACTAGCCATTGCAGCATGTAGACCGTCCTCAGTTTCGCCGAAAAAAATGAACCTAATTTGTGACAATCAATTAATTATGAATCATCCGAGTTATTCTCGTCTACATACACAGATCGGAGAGGGTGCGGGTCAGGCTGAAAGCGCGTATGGATGGCGAGAAGCCATTAATCTTGAGCCCATTTCCCTTGGTTCGAAGTTCTCCCTGGTCTTCGAAGAGGGCGCGATAAGATAACTGTGGAACGCGATGGCTGAACCGGGATGGACGCGTTCGCGGTGTTCGAGGCAATAAGGATGGTTACAAGGGGATGATAACCGAGAATAGACGGACAAATTCCACGGATTGTCATCTAGACAGCGTGGTCGGAGTGTAAGTGGTGATTCAGGACATCCAGGGGAGGGACCAAACAGCGGCAAAGTTTGTGTCCCAAAGAAGATTTCTTTAGAGCAGCTGGAGGCGACGGGTTCCATACGCTCGCTTCTTGTCTCTTTCCACCACCATCTCCCTCCCTTATAACGTCCCCTCCGTCCCAGCCTTTCTTCAGCTGGTCCCTCAGTCTTTTCTACACCACGCTCGCTCTTTTCTGCTACCCAAATGAAGCTTTTCTTCACGTTGGCCGCCGCGGCCGCCTCTGCGCAAGCATATTGGCTCATGGGCATCGGTCAGTTCGCGTTCGGAGTGGAGCAGAGCAGAATGAGCTCATATCTTATGCAGAGGATTTCATCACCACCGAGCGGATTGACCCCATCGTTAACCCTGGCAAGGTCTCCGGCCATGTCCATTCAGGTTTGTAAATCTTGAACAAGATGTCCGCAAATGGTAAATTGATCCTTTTTTGTGCATTTCAGTCCTCGGCGGAAGCAACTTCAGACTCTCCACCAATACTTCCTTCTTGCGACAGAGTGAATGCTCTTCGATCCCCATTCCCCAGGACAAGTCCAACTATTGGTTCCCGGTATGTGATTTAAAGCTGAAACAGTCCATCAGGAATCGCTGATGAATTTGTTTCTGTAGCATCTGTATTTCCAGTGAGTAGACGTCCAGCGCGATCGATTCGTCTTAACTTATCTTGATTCAATCACAAGATGGAAGAACGGGAGTTTCACTAGTCTCGATGGCGGAGCCGTCATGTTCGTGTATTTTTCTATTTAAAAAAATAGCTATTGACTTTCTTCCGCTCTTGCAGTTGTAAGATAGCCTAAAGGACATTTAAAATTTATTTCTGATAATATCCGTTATAGATTATCTATTCAGCGATACCCCAGGAACGACCACTGCGTTCCCCGATGATGTCAGTGGTATTTGCATCTTTCAGTCTTCAGTTCCTGATAAACCCCTGTATATTATAGTTCCGTATGCTGAGCGGTGAGTTCGATCATTGTCGCGTGTAAATTAAGCGAGCATATACTCAATCGATATATGAAGGCGACCCAACCTTGCGCACCTACGACCCGAACAGTCATGCTCAACAGGCTATCACTTTCCTCTGCCTTGACTTCAACGGTGTTTCGACCAAGCACAACGAGCTTCCTTCCACCTCTTGTCCCTCCGGTATCCGTGCTCAAATTGTGCGTCCTAATTTTCATCTGTGTTGGAATCGAAAGGCTGATCACATCGTCGAGTAAAGAACTTCCCCAGCTGCTGGGATGGAAAGGTTTGTCCACATACGCGATCACTACGTTCTACCCAGCTTAATCATTGTTGGATAGAACCTCGACTCGCCAGACCACAAGTCTCACGTCGCCTTCCTTTCTAATGGACCGGATTCTGGAACTTGCAGTGATCCCAATTTCCCTGTTGTGCTCCCCCGTATCTTCATTGAGGTGCGTTAAGTGATCGATAAAAATTAATTTCCTCTTTCTTACAATTATTAAAGGTTTACTGGTCGTCGAATAGCTTCGACAGTGTCAGGTCGCAGGCCATGAACTCCACGCAACCCTTCGTGTACGTAGCACCATTTCATCTGCTCCATCAATCTATTTGACTTTGATTGGCTCTGTAGCTATTCCTACGGCGACCCCACTGGGTACGGATACCACGCTGGTCAGTAATTATATGGAAAAAAACGCGAGTCAAAATATGCTGAAATGGGATTGCTAGATTTCATCAATGGATGGGATGCTGGCGTTCTGCAGAGGGCCGTAGACAACTGCCACTGCAACCCTTACGGAGACGTATGTTAATTTTAATTCTTTATCGATTCTGGCTTCGTAAGCTCACCAAAACGTCATGCCAATAGCCCACATGCTGTGTCAATCAAGGTCTGTTCAATATGAATCAGGGAAAGAACTGCCGCATCACCAAGGCCATCGACGAGCAAAGTGAGTTTACATCACTGGGACCTTACCGAGACGCAGATGCTAACACCCTGCATCTCAGCTACTGGAACTCTCCTTAAGCTTCCCGGAAATAACCCCGTCCAGCCTTTCGGTACGAAAGCCACCATGTTTGCCGCTGGTTCGACCCCGGCTCTACTTTCCCCGATCTACGCCTACACAGGAGACTCGCCGTCCGCCACCGGCAGCGTCGTCGTCCCTGGTCAGACCAATGCGTCTGGCTCGTCCTCTGTGGCTACGACCCCAGCTGGCACGCCCACGCTCATCGTTAACCCTCCTACGACTGCCCCTGCGAGCTCATCCACGCAGACAACAGTGACGCCAACCACGGTGAAGACTACTCCGACGACGACCTCTGTACACACTTCGTCGCCGATCTTCAGCATTCCGACGATCAGCATCCCGACTATCCCTACCTTGTCCATCCCTTTCCCTTCTGTTTCCTTGCCGCATGTCCTCGCGCCCTCACATGGCGCAACCACGCCAGCCGTCGCGGTACCCGCTACGCAGCCCACCTCCGTCGCTGCGCCTGCGAACGGAGGCTCGCCCGCATCGTCGAAGCCTGCGAACTCGTCCAGCGGCAAGACGTGCTCGGGCAAGAAGAAGCGTCGCGCTATGGAGGCGCACCACCGCCGCCGTAACTTCGAGGCTCATGTGCGCCATTTGGATTACGTCTACACGAACTGAGATGACCACCCATTTTTTTTTTCTCTGATTCTTTTTACGACCCGCGTCTCTTGACTATGTCAAGTTGACTCTGCTCTCCACTATACCTCATTGCCGTCCTTGATGGGCGGAGGATGCACCTGTCCATGTACGGTGACCATCCCTGGCCTCTGATCTGTCTCCATCTCTCTTGTCTCTACTCTCTTCACGCATGCCACTAGGTTGGCCATGTTCTCTCTGCTCCATCATCGTCATCATACTACCCATGCGGCCTGGCCCGCCATCTCTCTTGTCTGCACATAGTCCAAGTTCCGCATTCCACGTCCCGATTTTTCTTTTCTCGCTAGAGGTTATAAGGGTTCCTACACAATACGCCATTTTCAGTGGTTGGTGAGGGCAGCAGTGGTTTTACGAATATCACCAAGTGTTTTGCGCATTGATTGTCGTGGTTTTTTTTTTGGTATATATTCGTAGATTATCGCTGTTCTCGCCCTGGTATGCCGTCGAGTTGGTGTTTTTGGTATTGGTGAATAAATAAGAAGCGTACAAATATTTGGCTGCGTTGGAGTTGAGACCGCTCGTCGTTTATTTTGCGTTATAATGGAGGTTAACTCAAGATCATTCGATGACGCGCATACAACTCACCTCATTTGAAAAGCGATTCCGGCGGTGTTCTTCCTCGCTGCGACGTTGCTTCCCTTTTCGACGGGACAAACTGCTGGTGCAAGAACGCGCGGCCTCTTCAGAATACACGGAATACACGCATCAACATTCTTGAGAAGACAAAGCCACGGGTCGGCCGAAGTATAAGACATGCGCAACTGCATCGAGGAAAAACATGCATATAAATTAGAAAGCAGGTAAGCAATGCGAAAATATGACACAGACACTGATGCAAAAGACGACGATGAATATACAATGCGAGGTTGAATGGAGAAAAAATAGGATAAAGAAAGGGAGAGGAAAAGCAACCAAGCCATCTGACATCCTCATAACATCTTCCCAGCACACGCTCAACTCCTACAACGCACAACTCCTACATACAAACGCCTTCCTCACGCGAACACAGCGATAGCACCCCGAGGCTCCACCCGCGCATTACCCGCTTTCCCACCCACCTTCGCCCCCGGCGCCTCCTTCTCAGGGCCCCAAATCCCATCGATCCGCACACTCACGTGCACCCGCCCGCAGCTCGACACCGGACACGCCCACTCATACTCCGCTTCAATCTTTGGTTTTCGCGTCGAGACCTTGCGCTTCTTCGCGGGCGAGGGTAAGGATGCAGTGGAGGAGATGACGGCAGAGGACGGGCTCGGGAAGGCTCCGGGTATGATGGGGTCGCCGCCGCTGGTGGTGGTGGTGGCAGGGCGTCGCGATCGGAGGCGAGAGCGGATGTCTTGATCGAGGATGGGGAAGACCGGAGGTTGCTGCGATTGCAATTGTGGGAGTGCGTCGCCGTAGGTGGCCTTGTGCGCTGGAGCCTTTGCCTTGCCTTTGCCTTTCTTGTCGGCGACGGGTTCGTCTTCTGGTGGCGGCTGTCCTAGGATATTCAGACATTTCTCGTCGATGAGATGCCCGCATCGCAAAGCCCAGACTCGCTTGTACTGAGCCTCCTCCGGTGCCATGGCCGCGTTCAAAATGAGTGGATCGAGACACTTGGCACAGACCAACGTCAGATTGAGTTTGCTGTCTGGTGAGGCCTCTCGAGCGCTTGACGAAGCTGATGGCCCGGCAGTGTTTTGCGGTTCTTCGTCATCGTCATCGTCGCCTAGGACAATGGGTTCTTCTTTCGATGTACGAGGGAATAAACGACCTCGCTGACTGCTATCATCTTCAACGGATGGTAAAGCGAAGTCAAACGTAAAACCGGGCTCTGGACATGAAGGGTGTGTGTAATTCTGCTGGTATTGATCCGTCTCTGCCGCCTGGGCAGCTCGTCCATGGTTATGTTGGGCAAGATTCCGGAAACCCAAAGGCAAAAAATCGTCGTTCATGTAAGGATTAAGCAACATATGGATGTAGTTGTCGTCATCTCTCTCTGTCACTGTGAACGGGTTATAAATGTGTCGTCGGAGAGGTCGTGCCCGCCTCACGGTAGTGGCGGCGATATCGGCTTCACGTTGGCGTTGAACGGCCTGCGCTCGGTTTTGCGAAATGAGGGCGCCACCAAGACCCATGACTGGGGTATGATGCGAAGACGTTGCTGCGCGTTGCGGAACCCGCTGTGCTTGATTTGAAGGGCCAGCGACAGGTGGCGAAGACGATATTTCAAAAGGTAACGGGTCAGTCAAGGGTATGACAGGGGGATATTCTGGATGGCGCCTCATCGGGAGAGAGGTTTGCCCCGCGTAACGTCGAGGAACAGCTGGCATAGGTGGCGGTGCTGCGCTGTAATCCCTAGGCGGTGGAGAGATGAACTGTCGATGACTTTGATTTCTGTTTACGTCTTTCTCGGTCGGACACAATTTCTGTCAGCTGGATGGAAATGAGAATAAAAACAAGGCCGACTCACGGTGACCAGAAAGTATGCGTGAGGATACAATTTCAACTTCTTCATCATCGCTGTCCACCAAAGAAATTGTCTCCCGTTCCCTAGGTTCTTGACGGCCTCTTGGACGCGGGGCCAGCCGACTGTGCTGCGATGAGCTGGATGTGGACGCCTCGTCGTCAAAAGAGTCAACATCGATGATTTCGATGGGATTTCGTCGGGATTGTTGCGAACGCTCGTTTTGTGAGCCACCAAGGGTTCCTCTTAGACGTTCGACGACGGCAGCCATCGATAAGTACGACGACGAGCTAAGGACGGTGGTGGAAGAGCGTCAAGAGCCAATTGTCCCAGCGGTTTCCATGTTCAAGTCACGAGGCTTTCACGTGAAGCAACGCGAGCGCGTCGAGCTTTGTCAGCACGCATGGAGAGGGCCTAGACGGGGGAACTCTGGAACAGGATCTGATGGTATACACCCCGATATTTAAGATTTAGGTTGCGCGCTGGATATACCTTTTTTCAGCGAACATTTCGCACATCTTTTGACCAGTCCGACCGTCCGCGCGATGGCGAATACTGTATTCGCCATCTATATTCGCCATCGCGCTTGGAATACTTGGCGAGAACTGCCGCCCGCGTCATGTTGGGTCCAAGCGCTTTGCAAAAGTCGACATTGAAGTATTCATCCATATTGGCGCCGAGACTCCAATCCACAAACAAATGATATATACAGCAGCGGAAGAGTTGTTGGTCCCCTGGATAAACATTCGCGAAAGCAAAGGAATGTGTTACAGTACATCTAATACTGGTACTATGGAGATAAATACATATGGAGGAGCACAGCAAGGATTTCCGTCGGAAAGGCCGGCCTTCCTCTAAGAGCGAAGGCATCTATCGAAAAGCAAACCGAAACAACTCATCAGAAGTCGGAGTCCGCTTTGAATTCTGTTGTGGTCTTCATTTCAATCGAAATCGCGTTGCTGAAAGCCTAAGAAAAACATGTTAGGAGATGCTTTTTGGAAAGTAGGCATGCCCCCAATGCATGTCCACTCACCCCACGCGAGCTGATACCTGCCTTACGAGGTACTTCGACGGATACTGAGTTCCCGACAACATCTCTCAGCGATTTCCGTGCATTTAGCCTGGTGTATTTGAGGGTCAGATCGGCCTTCCTTGCCAGCTGGTATAGACGCTTACGAAGATAGGAAAGAATTAGAGTATACTGCAAAAGTTGAGTTAGATCCGAAATTTCTAAGATGGAATGAAGAATGGCGTACATTTTGCGAGCGAAGTGTATGTAGCCAAGAAGATCACTTCGCAATCAAAAATGTCAGGCTACCCCGAGAATGAACACATGGTTACTCTAATACTTACGATTATTGGGCAGTGTTCGGTACTGCATACAGATGGCCGTTAGCGACTAATACGCCACTCTAATTTGAAATTTCACTCACTAGGATCAAAACCAAGATCGCTGCCATACTACCGATGTCGGACACCAATAAGTTGTGTAAGAGATAACGACGGTTGTGTAACATACCTTGTAACTAATCCAGAACCTATTAGCGTAAAAATTGTAGTCAGTCATCCAAGTGAGGCTAGGGAAAGAATCTGAGACTCACGGATAGTAAACGCAAGTAAACGATCAATCAACCTCGTCACCCTGTAAAAGAGGCCATTCGAGTCAATCCCCTGAGTAATAAGATTAAAAAAAGCTGCGCACCTTGTCAACGATTTCTCTCGTCTTTGAACCAAGAAATACACCATTGAGATGGCGATAGTAACGTCGATGACGGCTCCCATCGAGAGAAGGGCGGTCAGCATAGGCTTGAGGTCGATGATATATTGCGCGAAGTCTTTCGCAACGATTTCTGCAATACCGGCGTATGTGCTCATGACTAGCCGGGCGAGTGCAGTGACCCCAGTGATAATTCCGGAGAGGTTGTATGGCTTGGGGAGGACGAGGTACAGCCGGTACGAGAAGAACAACTGATACGCGAGGGGGGAACGACGAAGAAATATGTGTTAGAAAATCCGTCCTGGAGAAAAGGGGGTGCTCTAAGACACACTTACCTGGACAAGCGTTGTGATAAATCCTCCCAGGATGATGATAGCGCCCACAGCAGGGAACTTCGCCCCACTATTCGCTTGGCCCCAATTGACGATTGTGGTCATGTAGACCTCATACACGACGGCAATCGTATGCCCAAGCTCGAGCGACCTGTTGCGATCGTCCAGCCAAGGTCAATTCTTCCACCATTAGGACTAGCAGGGAACGATGACATACCACACAGAAGCCACCTATTATGCCCAGAGAAACGTCGAAATTACAGTGTGTCATTGAGGTGCTAAAGCCGAGAGATAGACAACGAAATGCGCACTAACCAGTGCTCTGAACGCGAACCGATCATCCGGGAACCGCTGAAAGTAGATGTGGGACTGCAAAGTCACAATCCCGAAGAGAAAGACGGAGACGCTTGACCCTATTTCTAGGGCGCCGTAGGTGTTGCTGATCGTGGCCGCCATGCTTCAGGCTCTTTTTCGATTGACGCGGTCAGATATTTAAAGGAAAGAGAGGGAAGGGACATAGAACGACAGGAAATGTTGCGAGTTAGGGTTTTGATAGGAGACAGAGATGGATTATGTTCGCATAAATTTTCGTCCGCTTCTATGTTTCAATGCTTGGGTCATTCCATCGAGTCGTTGAATGCAACCGGTATATTCCAGAAGAGGATCCAAAAGAGGCGGACCCGATCGCTTCGCAGCCTTCGCTTCAATATACTGTCGCTCACATGATACGCAGCGCCGGCAGCGCTCGGCACTGATGCAAATATCGCGAAAGCTAAAAACACAAAAGCGCGATTCACACCTTGTCCGTATATTCAGCTAAATAGGGGGAAAGTATTCATTGAAGCTCGAAAAAAAATGCTCACCCTTACGAAACACAACATCGATTATAAGTGCCTGAATTTTCTGAATACAACAGGCGCCACAGTGAAGTGTGGGTTCGGAGTTGAAACGCATGGTAAATGTCCGAATGAAGGAAAGCCGCAATCGGGGGTATTCCTGTTGATAAGATCCTACGTATAAGATCCAATTGCTCTTGGAAAAGCTCAAAAAATATGATTACTGCACCCTGTTACACCTTTAATATACACCTTTTTTATATTAGCCTGCTTCCTTGAATGTGGTATCTTCGATGAGCCGGGCCAATTCCTTTAAGTACAGTGAAGAGCAGTGAGAACGACGAAAATGATGTATCTATAAAAATATGTGTGAGTTCTGTTGGAAATCCAAAGGAAAGTGGTTAAGTTACACTAAAAATTGTAATACTAAAGGTATGATATATTGACGATGAAGTGGATCGGTTGGCAAGCAGAATCAGAACGACGAATCATCATTTTTGCACTCGGTGGTTGTCTTCATAGCAATGGATATCGCGTTGTTGTAAGGCTATATTGCGCGCATCGGGCGTAAGGGTTAATGTTATCGCTGAGCTCTAGACAACGAACTCACACTGGCGCTGGAAGAACTGTGGCTCGTAGGGGCAAACCTATCGCGTTTCCGCACCACCTCCACCGAGACTGCAGCTGGCCCAGGGTTCGAGGCACCATCCTTGCGCGACGGTCGGGCGTTCAGTCTGTGATAAAAAAACGTTAATTAGTCGTCGCGTACCTCGCTTTTCGAAGAATCGACATACGTAGTCAGCAGGGAATTTGTGTACACTTGTTTGCGAGTCAGCCAACTAAGCATCGATCCCTTTGGAAGAAACATGGACTTACGTTTAGACAATGATGCGTAGACGGCGAAGAAGATCACTGTATGGCGAGAGGTTAGGGGCCTGCTTCGACGAAGAAAAAGTCTAGATCGCACGGTTGTGAGGCATTGTTCGATACTGTAAGAAGCGGCTGATTATGAGGAAGGAAGAACGTGCGGCGCAGAGGATTACTTACTAGAATGAGCACTGATAAAGTCACAATGCTGAATATACAATTAGGATACAAGGAATTTTACACCAGAGTAGACGCCCCACCATGTCAATAGTCCAGTACCTAAACAGTACATATGTATCAGCTAAATATCCGATAAAGGAGGGGGGAATAAGGAAAGTAGACATACTGCTGGTTAGAGCAATTACACGGTCGATCATCCTCGGCATTCTATCACAGAAGGTTAGATCCATCGCAAAGGAATAAGACGCCATACGCACCTCTGAATCGACTTCCCGCGTCTCTTCAGAAAGTACCACAGCATCCCAAAGGCAATTATAAAGTCGATAACGGCGCCAATCGCGAGCAGCGCCAATATCCATGGCTGCACGTCTTCCAAAAAAATCTTGTATACTTTCGATTGGATTTCCTTCACTCCCGTCCAAACCGTTATGACGAAACGTGTGATGGCGGCCACCACAATGAACACGGCGACGGAATTGTATGGTTTGGGTATGATGGTCCATAGGCGATAGGAAAAGAAAATCTAGATGGATATCAGTCTCTTCTTTGGCATTGACAAGAATCGCCGGACCCACATGTATAGTCGTCGAAATAAATGCTCCTATGATTACAATAGCGCCAAGCGCCGGGTGGCTCATCGCATCGATATTTGGCGCCCCGAATAGCACAATCGTTATTCGATATACCTCGTATAGGACAGTCACCGTTAGGCCAAGCTCAAGGAGCCTGTTGAACGCCTTGGTCAATACGTATCAGAGAAGACTGCGGAAAGACTCACCAAATGAATGCTATCTATTTGAGATAAATATAATACAAATCTTCTTTGAGTCATTTAGCGAGAAATGGAAGGGAATCTACGCACCGCTCCTCTGAAAACTATATGATCATCATCGTAATCGTTGAAGTAGACATAGGCCTGTAATGTGATGACCCCGAAAAGAAAAACGGCGACGGCGGACCCAATTTCAATCGCCCCGAAGGTGTTCGCCAGGGAAGACATTGCAATCGGAATGGGATGTTCGAGCGTCTATCTGTTGAATGAGCTGCGATCCAAGCCCATAAATGTGGACGGGACGACGATGAAGATGGGTGGGAGCGTGAAAAAAATTTGGCCCACGATGTTAATTAGAGAGATACATATAGGGGAGCGTAGGTACAAAGACTCGCCGACGCAGGGGGCGTTTGTAGGAGGAGTTTACGCGCATAGCGATGCCTCGCTTCATCCTTTGTCCGAGGCACATTAGGCTATCTTAAACGCCGGTTGGACCTGATCGCCATCATCAACGTGTTTATCGATCTCGAACCTGACTCCGCTCTATTCCATCCTATTCCATCCCAATGGAGTGAACCAGCCGCCCAGACATCAGAGGCTTCGAGCTCGCCGTATATCCTTCGTGTGCCAGCTGCCATGGTTTGAGCAAATGGGTCTATTCTGATATCTTATTTCTCCATCGCTATGTGAGTGCTTTTGGTTCATGTCTTTCGGACGAGGAGCCTCCGGTATCGTGTGGGTGGTGATGGGGAATGTAACGGCTGCTGAAAATGTTGATCGATGATCAATTACTACATGGGGATGTATTTGCCTTTTTAGGTTGTGTCTTCCGTATCTGTCCTGATAGTTGCAAGTAATTGGCGCCGTCGATGTGTCGCGAACACGTTGTGTCGCTCTAAGACCAATCATCTCCTCTGGATGCAGGAAATACCACACAAAGTCCTCAGTTGACTAGAATCTTGCGGAGTGCGCCTTCTAACACCTTCCAGGGCAAGGGCTGGTAATCTTCAAAATCTTTGATCTAAAATCAAACCACTTCTGTAGTACCTTCACCACGATAATGGGATTGGCGAAATCTGCTGGCTACATTGCCAATTTTGACGCGTTATTTCGGTACTCATATCTGTATGTGGTATATATACTCTTTCAACATATATACGGTTTTTATCTCTCAGATATTCGGCCTGGGCACTGGATAGGCACTTCTAAAGCCTTTTCCAAAATTTCACCATATATCCGGTCTTGAAGAACTTCGCTAAAATGTTCAGTCGACATGGTAATTCTTCAACGAATACCACGGAAACAGTAGTTGCAAGCTTCTAAGATATGCTTCATACGCTTTGGTACCGTTTATGTAATCCGTGACTCACTGTGACACATGGTCGAGCACAGCCGCCACGCTCAACGACGCGCTGTCCTCGATAGTACTTAACTATTCTTCAATCTGGCCAGCTTGTTGACCACTCAAGCTCTCAAGTATAGGTATCCGTGAATTGAATAGAATAAGTTGCAAAGCTTGAGAACTTGACAGAAAGTATACTCACTGCACAGCAAAGTTTTCCAAAAGGTATACAGGCAACAGCGTATGCAGCACTCCTGTTTGCTAGGGCCTCGCTCGATCCTCTTGGACAACATCCTTATTGTTCCACACCTCCTTCCTTCCCTCTTCTCCATTCCTCATTCATCCTGTTGCACCAGCCCAAGGCCCCTGACTCTCACTGTGCAGGCTCCAGAGCAGTCTTCCCACCTTCGCCACACTTTCTCCGTCCACACAATTCTCATCAACTGACAATGGTGGAGCTCAGGCTAAATGCCACTGTGGTGTGTCTCAGAGCTTTAGTATACTCGGAGGATTTACGGGTTATGGCTGGTGCTAAGTAGATATTGGGGAGCCCACTGTTCGTCGAAACTTGAAAGCATACTGATAACTACACATTTTCATGAGTTTGTCATATCTAAGAGAGTCTGCTATGTTTTTTAAAATGGTTAGACTTTGTCTTTTCGGACCTGATGAGCTGTAGAATAAAGATTTCATTGCATACAGGACTTGCTTTATACGCTACCTCACTTGATAGGGGACTGCCTTATTTGGATTGTACAGACAAAATCGACTCTAAGCTAGGGAAATGACCACTTTTGGGAAATCGGTTTCCTAGAGATTGTCTATAATTTAGTTTATCAGGTTTTCTTGGAGCTAGTTTTAGAGGAAATGTCCACTTGCGTCCAAGATCTTCGACATATTGAAATTGAGGCCAATTGTCACGCCTTGCTTACATAAACGGTACCAAAGCGTATGAAGCATATCTTACGAGGGTGGCGAGATGGCATATGGCTTGAAAGTGTTGTCATGTATCATGATGTAAGCCCTTTTGAGCATACTTCCTTTTTTACTGTTGCCCCGTAAGATGGTTAAAGCATATGCAATGCACAGAGTGATGGTTCTAGTGACCGCGCATTCCATGAGCGCTAAAGGTGGTGACAGATGTAAGGACTTTGAAGACGTTTTTTGAGCATGGAAAATTCTGCTCTGAATAAAAAAGCAATGCAAGATTATTTAATGTCATTCAACGGTCCATTTTTATCTATGGGCTACATTTCGTGACTCGTCGAACGACTCCGTCTGTCGTTTGCGACAGTAAGCGCCTAGTTCGGCGTAGGCCGAATCTGTCACGTGAATATACATACACGTGAGTGGAATGCCCCGTCACACGAAAAATCGCGAACATTCCACGAATTCAAACTTTCTCTCCGTCTTCCATCTTCCTTCGCAATGGTGAGCGTTATTTCAATGCTGAAGGCGTAGTTTCTTAACCTAGTAATGTTCAGGCATCCCAAGCAACTTTCAAGTCCATCAAGTCTCTCGTTCCTCTGCTTGACCGCGTCCTTGTCCAGCGTTTCAAGCCCGAGACCGTAAGTCGCGTCTGACGTAGCCTGCATTGGATGAGCCCTAAAGTTCACCCTGAAATTGTCAATCCCAGAAAACCGCTACAGGAATCTTCCTCCCCGCCTCTGCCACGAGCAACCCTCTTCCTGAGGCTACCGTCATTGCGGTCGGCCCTGGTGCCCCCAACAAGGATGGCCAAATTGTTCCTACTACAGTGAAGGCTGGTGACCGTGTTCTCCTTCCTGGATGGGGTGGAAACGCGATCAAGGTTGGAGAGGAGGTGCGTTGGGAATGTGCAAGGAACATGTTTGACATGGCTGAATGTTTTTCAAAGGAGTACTTCTTGTTCAAGGACTCCGACATCCTTGCCAAGATCAAGGAGTAAATCATTGAAACGCGATTTTGAGTTGTCGGTCCTCGGTAGCGGCCGCGCACGGAGGCCGTGCAGGCTCGTCTGGCAGCGGCCGCGCTGTGGAGAGACTTTGGAGACGCTACACCCAAAATTACACCTAGCGACGCTTGATCATTCGTCAGTTGCATTAATCTCATGTTCTTAGCTCACATTTGCATAGTTGTTATTCTTTCTCGGTCAATGTTATATCCCCACTCACGCATCGTCATCATGCTTGCCCGTGCCGAACTTACCCGTATATTGATGAAGATGTCAAAACTCTAGAAAATTCGTTCATTCTACTCGAAGGGCCAAAGAGTCAGAAGTGCAGCATCGTTGGACCTCTATTTTTACTTTTGCGAATCGTTACGTTGCTGCATAGGCTCCCCTTTATTCGGTTATCTCTGAGTGGAAGGGTGACCAATTTAATTTCAGGTGTTGGCCCAGCTGATGTTACCAATACTTAAGAATGCAGAGAAACTCGCCGATTCTACTATGCAACATCGTTCTCTTTGTTCATTTGGCAGACCTTTCTCTGCTCACTGTCTGCTCACCCTGTTGGGCACTTAAACCGCGACAGCATGTCGGACTCTGAAACTTGACATCAGGAAGGCGCTCTTCAGCTGCAGGTGGATCATGATGTACTTAACAGCGCCAATGTTCTGGAGTCTTACCAATTGGATACATGGTTAACACCGCGTGGCTCATTGATCCTTGTCGATCGTCAACGAACAAGATATTTACCACTTACGATCTTCCGGAGTGCGTGAACTCATAACATATCCCAAAGGGACTTACAATCGCTGTGCATGCTCATATCCGAGTGGCACCTATTTTCGGCCGGGGTTTCAACTCATGCGTCAAGAACCTTGTATAAGCCCGTGTACGGAGGAGTCGGTGCTGTCGAAGCTGCTTCTCGCCGCGTTCCGCTATCAAACTTAGAAGGATTAAATTCGATGTGGTAGTCAGTCTCTCATTGTTTCTTTCCCCTCTACCACCACCTAGTTGCGTCTGTCTTCGACGTCGCGCTATGTCTTCCAGCACCTTAACGAGCCCCGAGGAAAAATTGGGCATGGAGACGAGAGAAACCACGGTCAATAGCACCTCTCGCCTTCCTTCGAGGATCCCATCTCCACTACCACAGCTCAAGGGAAGGAGTACCTTGAGTGCTGTTATTATCGTCATCACAGCAACCTCCGCCATGATCATAAATGTGAGTCCTGCCTCATAGTGACTTCTTATGTTGAAAGTATTTATGTTTGAATTAGAACGCAAATACGACGGCGATGTCAATAGCCCTCCCAACCATGCAGAAAGAGTGGAATTTGGGGCCTTCCCAACTTCAGTGGCCTGTGTCTGCGTACTCGTTGAGTTCGGTGAGTTTCTGATTAATATTAATCTGACCTCTGACTGATGATCATTTTCTCATTCTTATTCGCTGCTACTTCCCTCTCGGATGGATTCTCTACCCGGTCTTACCAATCTCAATTGCTTCATCCTTTGGATTCTGTGGTGGTGTTACCATGGGGTATAGGGATGCCTATATTTGGTGCTCGGCCGTCTCGCCGACCTATACGGGCGCAAGAAAATATTCTGCGCTGGGTGTTTGATGATGTCGGTGTTTAGTCTGGCATGCGGATTCGCTCCTAGTGCGTAGGTTCTGTTCGGATTTTTGGATTTACACCGAGTAGCTGTCTTACATTCTAGATATTCTGGCGCTCGATATACTGCGCGCGTTCCAAGGGGTGGGCGCTGCTGCTGCTATTCCTGCTGCTGTAAGTCGTCTTCCTGCAAGTCGATCGGCTGCATTTTGAAATTGAAACGGACTTATATAGATTGGCATCCTTGCGCACTCGTTTCCACCATCCCGAGCTCGGTCTCTAGCATTTGCAACATTCGCAGCGGGCGCGCCTATTGGTGCGGCCATTGGTACAACAGCAGGCGGCGTGTTGACCCAGTTCACCTCGTATGTATGTCGACTATGCTATACACAACTTCTGCTGACCTACAAGTGCTTTCCGATGACAATAGAAAGACGTGGCGCTCCTCGTTCTACCTCATCACAGCGGTTACGGTGCTGTGCTTCGTTGGTGGCTTGGTGTATTTCGATAAAGATGTTCCTTCGGGCGAGGTTGACAAGCGCGTCGACTGGATTGGCGTGCTCTTAGTTACTGCAGGTCTTGTTCTTATTGTCTTTGTTCTCGGGGACGGGGAATTCGCACCGAAGGCGTGGCGCACACCATGTACGTCCTTTTTATCTTTCCTTGCTTTGTCCGTACTGAAATTTGATTATCCATTTTGGATCTACAGATATCATTATCTGCATAGTCCTGGGCATAGTATTTCTAGCGATGTTTATTTATTGGCAATACCACCTCGAAAAGGTGCAGGCAACGCCAGGAGCGCCGTACTCCCTGCTAACGCCGCCGCCGCTCATGAAGCTTTCACTGTGGACGCGCGGAAATGGACGCTTTTCGGCGATGATGGTGATTGCCTTCATGACTTGGAGTGCGTTTATTTCGTGGACGTTTTGGGTGCAGGTGGGTTTTTATTTCTCGGTTGATGTTACACGAACTGATAGCTATAACTCAAGCTTTACTACCAAGACTTTGAGGATTACACTCCCATTCTAGTCGTCATACGTCTTTTGCCCATGTTCGTGTCCGGAATAGTATGCAACCTTTTTGTAGGATTTATGGCAGCGCGTGTTCCTGTCGTGTTCCTCCTTAGTAGGTGTTCGAAATCATCGTCTTGTTCTAGGACCGTTTTCTCATTTTTATTATGCAAAGGTAGCGGCGCCTTTTGTACCGCCATTGGATGTCTCTTGTTCGCAGTCATCGATCCGAGTACTACGTATTGGGCCTTTGGCTTTCCTGCTTCCGTTGTCGCAGTTGTGGGCGCTGATTTCGTCTTCGCCGCGGGGACGCTCTTCATCTCGCGCATCGCACTTCCGCATGAACAGAGTGTCGCTGGGGGTCTATTTAGTACGATGACTCAGGTTAGTAATTCTCTGGCCACTCGTGTGCACGTTTAACTTCTGTGTATGTGTGTACAGCTGGGGACGGCATTTGGGGTCACGGTTACCACGATCGTCTCTAACTCAGTTAGTGCAAGGAAAAATGAAGTAGGTGGGATTGTTATGTACCGCACGGCTCAATGGACCGCGTTCGCATTTGGTATCGTCGGTGAGCTTTTAATTATCAGATTGCTTTCCTTCCTCCTTTCTATGTCATAACTGCGTTACTGATCCCCTTGTTCTTAGCAACTCTTGTCGGTATAGTCTTCTTTCGAGGCGTCGGCGTTGTTGGGGTCCATGTTAGGAAAGATGCCATATCGCGATCTACAAATGGGACTGACGAAGAAAAAGGCCGTTCTGGCGCTGAGGTCGCGGTCAATGAAAAGCAGCATGTCGATGCTAGTGTTAGAACAAGCGAAGAGGACGGACCAGAAACACCAGAAACCATCGTTATAGAAGCGTTCGCTGATAAAGACAGAGACGCGGATAAATCGGGTGTGGCTTTTTAATTTAGAAGAGACAATTACCTTCTGGTGACCTCTAATACTAGAATGGCGATGATAAAAGTTACCGGTGAATGGCATAGTACAATTGGTTAAGATATCGCAGTTCGAGACATCGCGTACTGTACTTTCAATTGCTGCATCCAAATGCTGCAACAAACCATGCGCAAGCCCCAACCCAGAAGTCACCGTTATTTTTGTCCCTTCTCTTGGGTTCGTCGAAATTGACCTCCACCACGCTAACTGCTCTGACATTTTGAAGTGCCACTGTTCTCATTTTTCTTTGCTTGTCTATCGGTTTTTCGGCGAGCAATCAGTTCTCGAACGACGCCATTATCCGAAGCTCGAGGAAAGGTACTCTTTTTTTGGAGACATCCCAATATTGACGGATCTCAAACGGTCCTTTCAGCAAGATCCGGACATCGGGGGATGGTTTGGGTGCATCCACATCTTATCAGATAAGGGTCGAGTGTAATCCTCCTAATAAATCAGGAGGTAAGCTTAGTAATGATCAATCAGCGGAAGCTTGAAGATCAGTCAGCATGCACAATATCTTTTGTGGCTCTCCGCATTGCACGTCCCGCGTGTGCCTTACAATTTTTAGCGATGGCGAGTCAGTCCGCACAATCGCACCTCGTGAAGATACGAGGGCTTTGGGCTTCCACCGAAACCTTCTCCTTCTAGCAGGTTTTCAGTTCGCCTGGAGCTATTTATCGAGACCGGCTGATAACCGAAGAACCAGACTCTTTCACCCCACAGTCGCGCACGTTCAAGACAAAAAACTTTGGGTTATATTGACTCTGCTCTGACATTGCCATTTTCCTAGAGAGCTGTACGTCCTGCAGTCAGATTCACTGTTGGCGTTCATCAGCCTGAGCGTCTTCCGCGACAGGATCGACGTCTGCACTATTTCATTGGAATCTAGGCCAGCGGAACATCCGAATCCCGTTCTATATAACAGGTTCCAGTCGTAGAATCCCTAGCACGGCGCTGTCAGCCGCTCGTTCACTCTCCCTCACGCCCTGGTTCCGTCTGTCAAGACCTCCACTTTCATTTGCATTGTACGGCTTCTTGGGTCAGCAAGAGCGCGTTTTTGCTTTGCCCATTCATCGATAAAACTCATAAATCACTAGTCCTTTCTCGATCAATGGCTACCATTCCTTTCACGATGAACAACCTTCCGAGCGAGCCGATGACGCCGAATGGCTCTGAATTCTCCGAGAAGAAGAGCGAGACTGATGGGGAGAAGGAAACAGTGTGCAGGAGCGTGAGCACCGTTGGAGATACACTTACGCCTCCTTCGCGAGGATTTCTCAACTCGTGTGTTATCGTCCTGACAGTGACCTCATCTATGGTTATCAATGTGCGTCGCTTGAATTCTTTCCTTCCTTGCTTTATATTTACAACGAGAAATACAGACTGCCAATTCGACGGCGATGGGAATAGCTCTCCCAACCGTGGAAAGAGAATGGGCCCTCGAACCACCACAATTGCAATGGATTATGTCGGCGTACCCTCTTAGCTCGGTGAGTCGTCCTCGACAATTGATTCCAACCTCGCGTTTTGATGGGCTCCTCCATTATCTTTTGGCGCCCTGTAACTCCGCATATTCACCGATCCGCTTGAACTGATGATCCCATTGACTTTTGAATATGAAGGGTTGTCTCTTCTTGGTCATGGGAAGGTTGGCGGATGTTTATGGGCGAAAATTGACATTTTCTGCTGGGTCGATATTTCTCGCTGTGATGACGCTGGGTTGTGGTTTTGCTCCTAGTGCGTGTTTTCCGATTATCTGGACGGTGCTAAAGGACCCTAAATGAAATTTGTCTTGCAGATGTCATGACCCTTGATATTCTACGAGGGATCCAAGGAATAGGAGCGGCAGCTACGATTCCTGCCTCGGTGCGTTGTTTTTGGATACCCGTTTATCTCCTCAATTTAAACTTCGTATAGCTGGGAATTCTGGCGCATTCATTCCCTCCTTCTCGAGCGCGTTCCCTTGCTTTCGCAACTTTTTCCGCCGGTGCACCCATCGGTGCGGTCTTTGGCACAGCTGTAGGGGGCGTACTGACGGAATACACTGCGTATGTCCAACTATTTGTCTTCATCAAAGTTGCATTTTCTGACCGCAACTTTTTTGTTATCTATATCTAACAGAAAGACGTGGCGATCTTCATTCTATTTGCTTGGGGCGCTGACTGTGCTCTGTTTCATCGGCGGACTCATATCTATCGATAAGGATGTGCCTTCAGAAGAGGTGGATAAGCGAATCGATTGGGTTGGCTCATTTCTCGTTACCGCAGGTTTGGTCCTCATTGTGTTCGTGCTCAGTCAAGGCGAACTTGCACCAGACAAATGGGCGACTCCCTGTACGTGTTCTTTTATGCGTTGTTCATCGGGATTGTGGGCTGACGGACCTATTAGACATCATAGTCCTTCTCATCCTTGGAGTGTTTCTCATCGGAGTGTTTCTCTACTGGCAGCACTATCTGGAGACAGTGCAGGCCAACCCAGATGCTCCCTACTCGATCTTTACGCCACCTCCTTTGATGAAACTCACTCTCTGGACCCGCGCAAATGGGCGGTTCGCGGCGATGATGGCTATCGCCTTCGCGAATTGGTGTGCATTCCTTGCATGGACGTTCTGGGTGCAAGTATGTCGCAGTATTTCTTCTAGTTCGAGATCCAGTAGTGCTAATTCATTGACTGGCAGTTGTACTACCAAAACTACAAGGCATACAATCCGATGCAGACGGTAGCACGTCTCCTACCCATGTTCATTTCTGGATTGGCGTGTAATGTTTTCGTCGGCTTCATGGCTTCTCATATCCCTATCATATACCTAGTCGGTGGGTTCCCTTTCTTCTTCACTGCTCTTCTCCTCGTGTCGCTAATCTCCGTACACACAGCCACTGGATCCCTTGCCACATCTCTCGCCTGCTTGTTATTCGCGGTAATCAATCCTGACACCACTTATTGGGCGTACGGGTTCTCCGCGTCTGTGATCTCAGTTATGGGTGCCGACTTTGTATTCTCTGCTGGTACACTGTTCATCGCGCGTGTGGCGCTTCCACATGAACAGAGCGTCGCGGGGGCCTTGTTTAACACCATGACGCAGGTGTGCGCCTGTTTTGCTCTTCAATTGGAAAATATTTATACTGACTTTGTCTCTCTTCGTCATTTTGTAGTTGGGAACGGCTGTGGGCGTGACGGTCACTACCGTCGTGTACAACAACGTCGGCGAGAATCTGATCCCTGGGGCGGATGTTATTGTTATGTATCGTGCAGCCCAGTGGACCGCATTCGCTTTTGGAATTATTGGTAGGCAATGCTCCTCACGTGCTGCAAGGTTTCGAAACTTAACACTCTTACTTTTTAGCCACCTGTCTTGGGGTCATATTTTTCCGTGGCGTTGGCGTTGTAGGCTTCCGTGCACCCAAATCTGTCACCTCGGAGTCGTTACTTTCCAGAGCGGAAGAAGCGCCAGAGTCAGAAAACAAGCCTCGTCTGCGCCTCCTACCCCGTTTCGGCAAGAAAGATCCAGCAAATGCGATGACAATAACTGTGACGCCTACAAGTCCCGAAGCCTGCCCGACTTGTTCCTGTTCCGAGCGGCGACATACTCAAAATACCGTCAACGATGATCAATCCATTAATCTCGCTTGATCAGTAATCGGACGGCAGACATCTCTCCTACCATAATCTCACAACCAAAAAAATCTCGCCGGTTCTACCATCCCCTGTATACTCTATATCCCTTCATGATGCAAGCGACCCTTCATGATCTAATACCCCTCACATAGATTCCGCCATTTACCACTGAACTTTATCAATTGTACTAGAGCTTTCTGTCTGCATTCGCATATTTTGTTCTACTGTAGATCGTCTTGTTGCACGCTAAATGTTCCAAAATTATACTATATAATTCCTCAAATCTGACGTTTTACAAGTAAATTCCGAGTAGAAAATAGGCACGCGTGCGATGAAGAAGAGTTTCTAATTTCCGCCAGTCCAGCTGCAATACTCAAATAAGTTGATGTTTAACGCGACATGGAAATATACTTACACCGCGGGTCCTGGGATGGGGTATGCCTAGAGTAAGGGAAGAAAATCAGAAAGATCCAGAGGAACTTTGATTATGCACACTTACGCCGGTGTCTAAAAAAAGGATATCTTCAGTGATTATCAAGGAAGCTAAATGTGTGAATACTTACTACTGTAGGCATCGTATACGATACCGGGAGTAGTTGCAGTATAAGCTCCTGGGAAGGACACAAAGGATGTAGGCAGGGCCGTTCCAGAGCCGGTGACTTGAATTTGGATGCAGCTTGGGTAGACCTGTGCTCCAGGGTAGGTATAGGCTGGTGAGGTAGGTCAACGTGAGGTGGTTAATCATTTATCGAATTAAAAATGGTACAAGGGCCGTACCTGCGTGTAGTGCAATGCTGCATCACATATGGGCGTCAGTCAACCGAGAAGCTCTCATCAAAGACACAAAACCTACATCTCATGGCGGACAATGTACTGGCCAGCCTTGAGCTTGGGGGGAATGGTGAACGTGTAGATGCTCTTGTTGGCCGTCAAGATATCGGTGGCAGCCCACTTTCCCGACGAGTCTTTTCCGGACTGCGCCACTTTGAACCAGACGGCGCTAGTTCCCCATATTAGGTATTTCATGTCGAATTAGGAGACGAAATTGCGTACGATGTTCCAGGAACCCATTTGGTAATGTCACTTGGAGCGCGAGCCATATATGTAATCATAGGCCCCTAGTAGATTTTATTTTTCGTAATGTGGCTTGGGTTGATGACGATGGAATTGTTTCCTTACTATATGACTGTCTGGCCAGGTTGTCCAATTCAAGGCGAGGTTGGAACCTGCAGCTACTGTCGCATAGATTGGCGCCGGTGAAGATCCAACAACTCCCCCAGCAGAGTAACCGTTGCACTGTACACTAATCTTGTTTTGTTAGGGGGACAGGTAAACCAACGTAAGAAGTAACTCACTCGATGAGAGAGAGGTCGGTTACGGGACCTAATATGTAGCGAAATTAAATCCAGACAATTCACGATTCTTCAGAGTATTCAGAGAGGCTTACCATTTCCTGGGACAGGGCGAACAATCCTTTGAGGGACTGGATTGTAGTAAGGATCCTGGTAGGGAAGGTAGCCGGTGTAATGGGTCGATCCAGACACGATGTCTTGAACATATCCGTGCGCGTGGACGGAGACTGACAGAGCAGATATCACAAAGAGGGATAAGAGGTTTTTGAACATCGTGTTTATTTGAATTTCGACCCCAAACGATTTCACCGCCTTTTAAACCTTTCTTGTTTTCAAAATAAACAATCCAGATACAGGTTTAGTAGGCGACTATTGGAATTGGCGAAAAAATGACGCGCCAAGCAAGAAGTCCTATGGCAGACTTGATGAGTAACTAATAATGAAAGGAGAACACCTGGTCTAGAGTCTCTGTTAGTTTAAGCGTCGAACAAGCAATTAGTGTAGCAAGTAGCGAAGAATTCCCGTGAGGATCACATGTTCACATTTGCTTAAGCCTCGCCGCACAGCAATCGAAGAGTAAATAATCTGCGATCCGTCGGATAGAAGTCAAACCTGCACCTGTTCAATGCAACCCGTGAGCGATGAGCATTGTACCGACGTTTGAACAAAGTTAACCTCGGAAAATGTGTGGAGGATAAACTAGCATCGTGCCTTTCATTTTGACGTCAGAAGAAGAGATCAAACGATGGATAGACTCAATTCTTGAAATGATTGGAGCAACTGCCGATACAGAGGTGAGTTCTTTCAGTGAAAAGGACAACAGACGAAGGGTAAAAGTACGGACAAAATTGCGCCAATTCGGCGAAATTCCAATGCCACGAAGTTTGAAATACGGTCCCCGGGCGCCGGGGTTTGTCAGACTTGTAAAAGTGACCCAATAGTCGCGCGACTATGTTGTATGGGTAAGATAATATACATTGAAAATGTCCTTGGTATGTAGTACATGCAGTTCTACATACAGCAGCTTCAAAACTCAAATCGACAAATTTCAAGAGCTCTCGCTTTACTTGCAGTTGCTCACAACCGCGTTTCCGGCCGTCTGAGTGCTCGCGAGCTCGCTTTGCGCATTAGCCACAGCAGACTGGACAGTGCTGTCCGTGCTGGAATTGTCCAAAAAAATTCAGAATTTCCATTATGATATAATCAGAATTTGAGGGACTCACGACGTAATTCCGGCAAGAGCAGTCTGCGCGTTTGTCAAACCCTGCTGAACTTGATCGCGAGCAGCTGCGGGGGCCTGCTGACCCGTAACAAGCGCCAGCGCAATTTTAGAAATGCCTGCTTTGGCGCTGCTCAATGCGCTTTGGGCCGTGCTTGCAGCGGTCTTTGTGGCAGCGTCGCTTTCAGTGAAAATGGGACTTAACACATAATTCCGACAAATAATAGGCATAGGTTTACCTGGACGCGGCGCTGCTGACTTCACCAACGGCTTGGGATGTGGCAGCCAATCTCGAGACGGTTTGAAGACGCGCAACGTTGCAACTGAGGTCGCCGATCTGTCGTCCAAAGAGGTTCTTCAGAGACTATATACAAACGCAATTAGTTCTGATTCAATTCCAAAAGTAAAGTGTAAAGGACAAACAAATTTAGACTTCGCATTTGCTGGTGTTGCAACAGCACTTTCTGTGGCTGCTGATGCAGCGGTATCTGCAGCAGTAGCTGACGCAACAGCAGCGGTGTCGGCAGCAGCTGTAGCAGCGGTATCTACAGTAGCTGACGCAACAGCGGCGGTGTCAGTAGCGGCGGTGTCAGTAGCGGCGGTGTCGGTAGCGGCGGTGTCGGTAGCGGCGGTGTCGGCGGTGGCAGTATCAGCGGCAGTCGAAGCAGCAGCGTCCCCGGAACCTCCGCACTGCGAAACGACATCTTGACCTGCGGAAATTGTCCCTGCAAGCTTCGTCTGGGCAGTCGACACGAGAGAAGTTACGGAGGAGTCAGTCCTAATCAAATAAAAAGTCAATAGGGTCGAATATCTTTCCCGTAATGGGGAAGCAAGAACTCACGAGGAAATGCCACTGAGAGCCGTTTGTGCTGCAGTTAGGCCCTGACCGACTTGGTCCCTAGCGTCGGCTGGCGCATCCTGACCAGTGAGAAGAGCGCCTGCAATAGTCTTAATACCAGCACTCGCACTCTGCAGACCACTCTGTGCTGAAGTGACAGCGGCTGAAACGGTGGCATCACTATTTGATCCAAAAAGAAGTAAGTAGAATATTCAATAGGCACGTAGAACGACATCAACACTGTGCACTTACCCTCCAGCAGCAGTACCAAGCTTCTTCACAGCCTTTGTAGTAGCAGCAAGACCTGAAACGGTCTTTAACCGCGCGATGTTGCATGCGAGACCTCCAATCTGGCGAGATTCAACGGGCACTAGATGTGAACTCGTTATGAATATCAAAGGATGAGAAGATCGACGCGCTCACCAGCCTGGGTCTGGTAAACAGAAGCAAAAACCGAAACGATGGCAAGAAGATAAGAAAAAATGAGAGCCATTGTTGAAAATCAAGGTAAAGCTAGATTGAAGACGAATAAAAGCGAAGGGGAACGGCTCAAAAAGACACCAGGTCCAAAGAAAATAAGTCGAAAGAGGAGAAGAAGCAGTGGGCACTGATATCTTCAATCCTCCACAGATTCCCTTTATATAATTATTCGAGGAGCATATGAGGAATAATATAATGTGATTATAGCGACTCGTGCGCCCCTCTCAACGGACATCAAATTTTTTCGAAGAACGTTGGGGTGACGACTGATGTCGAGGATTATTCACCGTTCGATTGGTTAGAAGAAGGATATTGCGATATCAGAATCGAGTCTGTTGGGTTCTCGAGGCAGTGCCTTGGAAGTAACTGCACGCGCTTATCCACACTCATGCCAATCGGATGTCATACACGGCGAAACCGGTATTAAGTCGACATGATCTACAGACGTACTTGGTTCTAAATCGGTTTGATTCGGCCTCAAGGTCTTCAAATAATACAATGTATGTACATTTAAAAGGAAAAGGTATATTCAGCACCTGGATATCAGGGTACGTTTCTTCAACCTTTGTAGTGCAACGCGGCTACGCTCTTCGAGGCCGAGCAACATCCAAGTCTAAAAATAACTCGGGCACATTATTTATAGCCCGTCATCGCTGCTGTCCTCTGTAGCGATGGCTGCAAGTGCCAAAAACAAATGATTGATCTTCATTGTGGCGTATTGTGGTGGGGAGAGCTCTCCGTACGCTAAATAAGGCAACTTGTAGGGACTTTGAGGCCCACAACTATCAAGGGATGGGAGTACTGATCACTACATTTCGCACAAGGCCGCCGCAGCTAGTTTCCATTAAATTAGAGCGAACCCTCATTTTCCTCCAATCCTCCGTTCTTTTGTGATTATATGCATTCAAGCTCCCCAAAAATAGTCCTGATATGTACACGTTACAACATAGAACAGTCGTATAGGAAGCCCGGTCTAATTCGCTGAACTGGTATCGCTGGACCCGCCGCATTTAGACACAACATCATTGGCTGCAGGAATTGTTCCTGCAAGTTCGTCTTGAGCGGTATTCACCAGTGGTGTTACAGAAGAGCTGGTCCTGATAAGTGAGGTGCTACGTCTTGAGAAAGGTTTTCGTATGATAGGGGAGACACAACTTACGAAGAAATGTCACTAAGAGCAGTCTGTGCAGCAGCCAATCCTTGAAGAGCTTGATCTCTGGAGTCTGCTGGGGCTCATTGCCTAGATATAAGAGCTTTTGCAATTGTTTCGATGCCAGACGTCGCACTTCGCAATCCGTTTTGGGCCGCTTCAACGGCAGAAGACACAGTCGCATCTCTAATCCGAAGGTAAAACGATGGTTAGAATTTGGCTTATAAGAACATATAACATTCTACCTAACTTCCAGCTACGGAAGAGATCTAGTTTAGAGCAATGGAAGTGTCAGCTAATCCCGTAACTGTATCGAAACGTTCGCCATCGCATGCGAGGTCTCGCAGCTCGAGAGGTTCAACACGCGCTAGTTATGATAGGTCGAGTCAATCAAGGACAGGAGTCATTCCGGTGCTCACCAGCCTGGATGTCATAAAAAGAGGCCAATACCCGAAAAAAGAGGACAAGAAAGTGGGAAGAAATAGGCGCCATATTTTGAAAGAGTGAGAGGTATATAGGCTCGAGGGTAAAGATCAAGATCGCAAAGAGTTGGGGTGGAGCGAGGAGCATTGGATCGTCTCTTAATGTATATTGCTGTTACACTGATAAACTCTACTGAGGTTGTTTCTCCGTCATAAGATGGGGAGTACAAAAGTAAGAACAATGGCGAGAGGTAGTGGTGACGAACGGCAAGCTGGGCGCTGAACACACAGCACCCAGGTTCATTGAAGAATAGCTACTTTGATATCATCAAATCCAAAGATCAGGAGATGCAAGTTTCTGACCTACCACTTCCACTTTCTGCAGAAAGCCGTCGCATCTCGACCTACCTCGAGATACCCAGGTGAAGATGGTATCCCTTTCCGTCGTATGTACCTCTGCATTTGTTGTTCACCTGATCAGAACGTCTGATGGCTGCGCTAGTCGCCATGGATAGCATACAAGGTCGTCGACGCGAGGACGGTGTGAAGCTAAGAATAGATTGAAGCCAAGCTAGCGTATTGATGGCGATACATATCTGCCAGATATCTGCCTCGCAAGGTGAAGCATTGGATTATTGGATTAAGAACGTCCAGACAACGGTAGTGTACTGAATTATGATTATGATTAGTCAATGTATATGGGTATAAGATTAGGTCAATAAAGAAAACGCCCCGACGATTAATGGGACCCACAACAAGTGCGGTGACCATCTAACGGTTGATGCGCCTGAAAGAAGCGACCCGACGCCGCGGAAAACAACCCCATCTCCGAGAACAACGAGAGCCGCAGAAGGACCAGGTAGCGTGATCTGGCATCCATCAGAGCACGTCATCTCCAGCACCTGCAAATCTCCCTCTAGAATTCCGTTTTGCCCGACGCTTTGATTGGCCCACGATATTTGCGTCTTCTCATAGACGCTTGGCGCGGTGAGGACCTTGTAAGAGACCTTGGGAGTCATCCCAGAAGGAAGGTTGAATACTTGGAAGTCCTGTCCGTAATTGATGAACGTAAAGCTCCCGAGAGTGGAGTTCGCTTTGTAGAGCGCGTAACCTGCGACGGTAGCGTTGGGAGAGGTGATAGAATTATTGAGATTGAGGTCTACAATGACAGTGCCACCTTCGTATGTCGCTTCGGAGAGGAAAAGAGCGCCATAGTAAGGAGAGCCCGTGCGCCACCCAGGATCTGTGGAGTTTTCAGGGCTTGGTGGATCGAAGAGGTTATATTGGACACCGAATTCGCGAGTGTGAAGGAACACGGCACTGTAGTTCATCGAGGCGGCCTTCAAACCCACATCAATCGACCATAATGATGTTGCAAACTGTACTAGATGAGTCACTAAATGATACAGATAGAAAAGCTTCACCCACAGTAGAGGATATATTTGAGCCACCGCAGGCAACTGAATTATATTCGGATAATACAACAGGGACGTTAAGCTGTTGGGCATGCATGATACCCTTGTTCTGCCACGACAGATAATTTTCGACTGGAGAAGAAGGTTAGTCATAAATCGCTTCGAACAAGGAAACGGCGTACTATTCGAATGAGTGGCAAAATAGGAGATGTTCGTGTTTTCTGCGTCCTCCCCACCGCAGGCATTCTTAGGGTATCGTTGTAGGCTGTACGGTTATCAGATTTGTTGCGAAAGAATAGAGAAATAGCGTACGAATAATATTTATATGGGTATTTGTCGAATCCTGCTTGAAGAATATCCTCGAGGTCCCTGAAATTTATGAACATTCGAAAAATTCAACGAAGCGTAAAGCCAGTAAACTAACCAGCTGCAACAGATTGTTGGTCCACCCGCTAGCTTCTCATCTTTTATGATCGCGCCCACATCCTCCAGAGCGTCTAGGGCCATGCCGATTTCGGGCACCTAGGCAAAAATGAGATGGAAACATCGGAAGAATCAAGGAAAACACACATATGCAGTGATATTATAAGCGCCGCGTTCTCCGTGGCCCTCGTAGAGGTCAGGCTCATTTCCAAGGAAAAGGGAATCCAATCGCTTGCCAAGCTTTGTGCGTGCCGCCAAACCAAGAGCTTGCACATTAGAGAAATCATCAGGCGTGCGCATGCTTAGGCCGATGAAAAATTGCATCTCCCCAGCTTTGTTTGCCATTCCGTTGAGTATATCGAAGAATGCGGGACCGAAGTTCACGGGTATATCGTTGAAATAAGGGTCATCTTCTGCTGGCTCCAGAACAGTTGTCATATTGGGGAAGTAGGTTGAGCTATGGTTAGGCTCTTGTTTAGCACTGAGCACTGGATGAGGCCGATATAAGAACATGACACGTACCCATCCATTCCATTTCCACCAATCCTTATCCTAAGAGGTTTTGACATGCGAGCGGCGAGGTTGCCCATGTAATTTTGCATCGCGAAAGGTTGCTTATCCACCGATTTACCCCCTGCGTAGATACGTATTAGTCTCAAGTAATAACGCCAACGCGAAGAAACCAACATAGTGTATCGAACGTGCTCAGTTCATACGAAACCCCAATGAAGTGGTCTTCAACAATATTCGCAAGTGCACTGGCTGGCGGCGTGTCTGGAAACGTGACGTCGAGTGGTGAAGCTGCTTGGGTATTGAAAATAACGAGTGATATTGTCAGAATGGACGTAAAAAGAGAGCGTGGCGAAACTGCAGAGCAGGCATGAAGACTCATGACATGCATGACACGAACGACAAAGGAGACGGAAGGCAACGAAGAAAAGACTTACGAATCAGTGCTACGCATCGGTTTTAGTGGTTCGATAAACTTGTTCAACCTGCTTGGCACCCAAGAATGCCGTAAGATAAACTCAACAGACGAGGAGGTGCCGAGTGCCAAGATGACTGGAATCAGCGCCCTGAGACAAATCTTCAGCCATCAATGGTGGTGTAGGATAGGAGAAACTCACGAAGCTCGAATATCAACATCTATATACGTTTGAGCTTGACCAACTCACAGTACTTGTCTGTCGAATATACTCTGAAAGTATCTCTCGGCTTAACTTGAAGGAGAACTTTCGGTGCACAGCACACAATCAAAAATACGAGATAACACTCACACGACCTTGCGACGCGCGGAGTCCGGAGTCCGGACCAGCTGAATTTGATTTCCATCATGACTTGTATGACCAATGATATCACAACCTGGACCTGCCACTGAACCTCCAGCGCTTATTCATTAAACGCTCAGCACGCACAGCGCTAAGAAATCATTTTGCACACATCGAAAGAGGGATTCACACGGAGAGTTACAAATCTAAGGTCTTCTGAAAATCGAAGGCTGGAGGTTGGAGCTACATTCATGTTTGAAGAGTTTCGACCGTTGACTACTGGCCGTTCCCGATGCTGGCCCGACTCACACGACCAGGCAAAGAAGGTTAAAAGTCGACTGAAGGATTATGGGGTAGATGCGTTGTCGATACGATGTAACCGCCTCTTGATTGGAGTCTCAGCGTTGAAATCCAACGGCTATCCAATGCAAAGTGTTAGTGACAATAATTTATTCGTTGTTCGATAACTCGGAAACATTTCAATGTGGAGCGCTAACCATATCGATCAAGAAGCGAAGAGATATGCGTGTAGTGTCTACTATGATTGAGAACTAATATCAGAAGTGAATATTGTAACATAAAGAGCATAAACGCACCTCAACTTCTTGTCGTCATGAAATGATAATCCGAAGCTGCCTACAAGAAATTATTCTTTGCAGAAGTAAATGTAGGATTTGATGGGATCTCAAGGTCATATCCTGGAGGTGCTGATTTAACAGGGCGCGGACCAGGGGCATATATTGTGGCGATGTCCACGGGCTGCTTCAAGAGCACGTCCTCCCCGCTATGGACAAAACCTGTCGTCTTGAACGGCAGAACCACGACGAAATACTGACATAACAAGAATTGTAAGAGAAATCGATCGAAAAAATCGAAAACTATCGGCACACACACCTCCACATGCAGGAGAGGCATATCGGAGGAAGGCTTCAACCCTACCTTCAGGTGTAACTCCCCGTTCACATAACGCCTACGATCAGAAGCAGGGGGATTGTTTTCCTCTATCGACGGCCACCAGACTGCAGGAAGAGAATCTTCGACCGTGCTCTGGTATGAGATGACTTTGGCGTTCGCCTTCTTCTCCAGTATGCCGAAATTTACGTGCCGCCGGAGATGTACTGCAATGCCCTTAGGGGATGAAAGGAGGTCCAAAGCTTCTTGATCGTCGCTTTCCAGATGCAGATAGAGAGGGATGACGGAGCCTCGGGTATATGATAGCTGTACAATATTGAAGACATGCAAAACCAAGGCGATGTAGGAGAATACGCACAGGTTTTGAGATATATAGCTGGAATTATAGGAACCTTAGCTTTCTAAAGATATGGGGTATTCATGACCTACTTTACATGCGACATTGACAGGCCGATTGTCAAAAATTCTACCTTGTACCTGCACCGGGTCCTGCGAATGCCACCCTTCGGTATCGACATGCGGTCCTAACAGTTTCGTGCCTTCTTGATACGCAAGCCGTCTCAGCGGCAAGAAGGGAGGCGGCTTTATTGTCGGAATATACCCAAATTGGGTCGACAGTCTATCGCATTATATCAGTACGCCAGACCGCAGAACCAGATAGAAAAGACTCGCCTCCGGTCTGACCTGAACCGCCCGCGAGCGATCCGAACAGATATTTCATAATGTATACCTGCTCGAACAGTCCGCTCGTTAAAAGTTTGAGGGGGTGCAAATGGTTCCGACGCCTGCCTTCCGTCTGATCTTCCATCTAAGGAAAGATTGACCTTTTTGGGAAGATCAATCGCAAAAGGCCAAAGATATTCCCCTTGCAGCTTTCCGTTAAATTTCGTCGAAGGTTGTTCGTCGGTAGGCGGTGACGAGCTATCGTGATCAGCAGTGGCGTTCTTTGGAGCGCCATCAGATTGAGACCACAGAGTCTTTGTAATGTCAATGAAGTTCAGTTGATCTTCTGGATTGACTCCGGTAATGAATTGGCCTTGAACCTGAAGAAATGTTTAAATGAACGGATAAAATAAAAAAATGCGACGTACTGTTATGGTAACAGACCGCACTGAGTCTCCCTGTCCTAAGCTCAGTCGAAGGTTGCCCTTGATCATCGACCCCTCTACGTATGTCGGAATATTCTTTGAAAGAGCGGCTTCGGAGAATAGCGTCAACACAGCGATTGGCCTTCCACTCTTCTCAATTTTGTACTCAAACTCTTTGGGCCTTCGACTAGTGGCTGCTGTTGTCGTCGGCTGAGCCGGGCGTGCGTTGCCATTCGAGTTATATCCAGGGAGCTCCTGGGTTGATGCAGGTGTAGTGGCCATGTCCGTATTGACAAATATGGTGCCGTTATATAGGTGAGCTCGCAAATGGATGCAGGGGAGAAGGCTCGACGACGGGGAATGCCGGCGAGTACCAGAACAAGCAGCGGATTTGGTCATCTAACGCCCAGACAAGGTGATCAACATATGTATGTTGGCGGGTAAAGAGTGGAAGCCACGTCAGTCGGTCCCCGGATCAATCTGCACACAGCACCGAATCGAGGAGCATGCGTCGCCTGCAATAGAGAATGCTCTCAGCGCTGCTCTTTTCCACATCATTATGGAATAGAAGCTGGGCACGTACGGTGGCATCCAGTGCGAATGCGCAGTTGACCGCGAGAGCCGAAGAATCCATGAGTGTTCTGTGAATACCGCGTTGAGCTATCATCATCTGCCCGATACGACACATGATGCATACGTATGAACGTTTGAGCGCACGACACACGCTGGACACGGTCGCCACATGGTACCACATCGTTTCATTTACCGAGACGGGAAAATGAGTGGCCCTACAAAAGCCTACAGACGCTCATCAGACCCATACCGCCCAGCAAAATAACAACGTAAAGGTCGACGCACCTAAGCTACGAAATGCCGCGCACCGTGTGCAAGCTCGATGACCCTGCTCTAAGCCCATTGAAATGCGTTGCAAGAATTTTCTTGGTAAACTGTTGCACATGGAATCGAGTTGGCGAGACAAGTGAATATCCGGGCCATTCTATTTGAATAACACGTAGGCCGCTATGCATGGTCTGAGTAGGAAATGGGATCTGTCATTCGAGGAGATGAGTATTCCAAGCAAAGTGAGGTCGAGATTCCTCAAGTCGCATGCCAAACGCGGAACTCACCACGTGCATCACTCTGTATCACGCACAAGCCGAGGAACGATTCGGCAGCACACTTGAGCTATGTTGAACGAGCGCTTATCGGCTTTTTGACCTGAAGTCTGTCCCTTTGGTTCTCCTGAGTTGCACCGATTGAAATAGGGGCCAAGAGAACTTCGGCACTACATAGATGTATAACCTAGTGAGCACATAGGCATGCTATGTTTGCAGATGGGGCTCAATTTCGAAGTACTTCAAAGGTCACAATGTTCGAACGTTTGATTGTTACATTCAAGGAATTTCAATGTGTTGACGAATATACAGTTATATTGGTAACGATGGACAGAATCTAGTCTTGCTAAAAGAAATATCACCATGAGTCCATCAAGGATCAAAAGTGTACAAGGATTACACTATCAAAAAGCCGAATTAACAGACCGAAGACTATGCGCCAACTGCATCCAATGCTACCGCCACCACAACCGGAATGACTGTCGAGACTTTCTCTTCTGGCACGGTCTTGCTCGCTGGTTTCTCTGCACCCTTAATCTCCTTTGCGTCCTTTGATGGGATCTCCTTGTCATTGGTACTCTCCGAAGCCACCTTTGCTTTCTTCTTCTTCTTGAGTAAGGCGACAGATACGGCGTTCTTTACGCCCTCCTTCAGCTCGTTCGTCTTCTCTAGATATTCCGTATCGTCAAAACGATGTTTCTTCCCAGAGAGTACCTCAGCGGTAGTTTCGGGATTCTTGGACGACGAAGGTGTTATGCCTAATTTACGCTCGAGATTTTCGAGCTTCAGCTTCTCAGCTTCGGCTTTAGCGGCGAGGCGCGCAGGTTCATGTTCAATGTAATCTGCTAGTCTGAAAGATACGTTAGAACGCGGTGAAGCTATACAGATACGAGTCACATACTTCTTGGCCTCCTTGATAGTACTCAGCCTCCTCCCGCTGAGGTCACGACATGAGTCGTTATTGCTCGTCTTTTGGCTGCTCATTCGACCACCTGCAGCTCTCAGCTGACTTCCAAAGCCTCCCTTTCCGCCTAACAGCCTCGGAGTCAGACGCAGAGTTACAAGAGCATCACCAGATCTCAAGGAAGACACTTCGTCGTTGAGTGATAGTACATGGCCAGCGTTAGTCGAGAACACAAGCGAATTGGCAAGAGAAAGTGGGAAAGAAGGGTATCTTGCATTGATGAGGGTGTATATGTCATTGATTTGAGCTGAAGGAGGTGCTGAAATGGAGAAGGTAGGGAATGGCGAAAAAGACTGGATGAGGACGTTGCTCGCCATGGTGGTCGATGAAGAGAAACAGCTTGGTTTAGTCAGCGGAATCTATTGCCGAAGTGGCAGCACGAATCACGTGATATGACGCGATGCCAAAATACCAACGCGACTTGAATGTCCGACACGAGAAAGACACGACGTGTGTATGGAAAATTAAGAATTAGAAAAACAATGAAAAGCTTTCTTGTGGATAAATTGAGTCTGTTGTGCCCTTACCTAACCTGAAGCCTGAATATTGGTTGTCTCGGATATATGGTTCCTACATAGTCTACGTATTTCTGTTATCCTGGCCCGTTTCATTGAAAGACAATCACCTCCCTTTTGTTTACTCTGACACTCCGGAATCGCAGACTTATCGTACCTCATACCATTTTTAGTACTCATTCGAGTACCTTGCTTGACTGCGCGGTCATAATGACTTTGTCTGAGTTCTTGGGTCGAGGAATGATAGAGCACTCAACTAGCAGGGGATGACTGATGCATTTAGTTAACAGAGATCCACCTTAAAGATAAAGTGGTTCGAAAGTCATACATAAATTAGTCATGGCTACGGAACCTATTCAATGATTCTGTGAATAACTCGGATTACCCAGTTCATTATTTCGAGAAATCACCTTTCGGAATATGATACGACCTATATACGTCGTCTTCGGTGAGACGATGGAGGACGCCGAGAGGTGCTATCGGTATATAGCGAAGGACTTCTCGGAGGAGAGTGCTGATGCACGGCAGGAACTTGGCAAAAGCGGGTAAAGAATCTGGATCGAGAATTGAGTCGAGTTCTTGTTAGGCTTTTGCTTGGATTGTAGGGTAGAGGAGCATGAGATAAAAGAATACACTGAGAGTGGAAGCCATCTGGTTAATTTTTACGTCGTTGGTATTCGTTGCACTTTCAATCAGTGATACAACTCACTGTGTCTGTTCCCGCTGTGAATTGCGTCAAATTTGCTTGAACTCAGATGATCATAATTGTAGGCCGTAGTTGCCGTTCCTTTTATTAATTCATATTCTTCCCCAGAGTTGTTATTCTGCAGCAGATCGGAGACAATCAATGGCTCAGCGGTTCGCCATTTCTGGCGAAATTGAAAACGATCTCAGTAGGGTTCGAAAATGAGGCATAAATGAACATACTATCTGCTCCTCGACCATCTCAGAAAACAAATCGTACATCCTCTGGACTTCTTTTCTGTCCTGGAGCGCTTCGCGCTTGAATCCAGCGCCTGGGAACCACGATGGAATGAATCGAAGGAGGAAAGCGTTCAGGGGCAAATGAACCTGTGGAGACCAGCAGAGGGCTTATTTTCTTCATCACTGCTTCTGATATTTCCACAAAAACGTCGTCTCGAGAGGTGATGCCATGGCCGTAAATGGTGGCCATAATGATAGCTGCTGAAAATCTGATGAATTAAAAGTCGGATAAGTGCCCAAGGAGGATTCATGGAGGAAGGCTGGTAACTCAATTACTCACTTCTTGAGACACTCCATAAAGTCGTCTGCGGAGGTGAGAATGTTGTGCGGAAGATCATTTGTTTTCTTGATGTGGGTGGGTCTAAGGGTTCGCTGTCCGGCAGCTCTGACCATTGCGTGCTGGAACATACAATCATTTACAAAAAGTGAACAAAGATTATATAATAAAACTAGCTTTGGATTCTGTGATTACTTTTTATGATTTTTTATATAGTAATTAGCATTGGTATAAATGTAATAAAACCCCACATTGAGATTGGAAAAATAGATGAAACTTGGTATAGATCTGATGCAATTTTAGGGAAGGTCAGAGTCACTTTCTTTGGAAAAAACAGCTCTGGGAGAGAAAAAAATATAGGTATGAAGCTTACATATAACATATCCCATTCACCCTTTGTTTCATAAAAAACAACAAAGACTTCATGGTGAAAACCTCCTTGCAATGTGTGCCTTATTTGGCAACATAGTGTAAATGTGGCAGTGTAGTTACACTATATTCCCAAATAAGGCACACATTGCAAGGAGGTTTTCACCATGAAGTCTTTGTTGTTTTTTATGAAACAAAGGGTGAATGGGATAT